>VWZO01013360.1:58097-79738 GCA_013396975.1 Bucco capensis | reverse complement strand
TTCCATCACCTTTCCAGGGATGGAGGTGAGGCTGACTGGCCTATAGTTACCGGGGTCGTCTTTCTTGCTCTTTTTGAAGATTGGGATAACATTGGCCTTTCTCCAGTCCTCAGGCACCTCTCCCATTCTCCAGGACCTCTCAAACATTATGGAGAGCGGCCTAGCAATGACCTCTGCCATTTCCCTCAGCACTCTTGGGTGCCTCCCGTCCGGACCCATGGACTTGCCGATATCCAGTTTGCTCAACTGATCTCTGACCCAAACCTCATCAACTGAGGTCAAAACTACCTTCCTCCCATCTTCCTCCATAGTTTTAAAGTACTGGGACTGCTGGTAGTTGGTGTTAGCAGTAAATACCAAGGCGAAGGTGGCATTGAGTAATTCCACCTTCTCTTTATCCTCAGTCACCAGTGTACCTATTTCATTCCTCAAAGGGCCCACACTACCTCTGTGACTACTTCCTTGGGGAGCCTATTCCAGTGCTTGACCACCCTGGTTGGTTGAAAAACCTTTTCCTAATATCTAACCTAAACCTCTCCTGGCACAGCTTCATCTCATTCCCTATAGATAGGTCCTATTGCTGGTCACCATAGAGAAGAGATAAGCTTCTGCCCCTCTGCTTTGCCTCGTGAAAAAATTAGAGGCCGCAATAAGGTCTCACCTCAGTCTCCTCTTCCACAAGCTGAACATACCAGATGGCTTCAGCCACTCCTCATACAATTTCTCCTCTAGGCCCTTCACTGTATTTATGGCCTCCTTTGGGTGCTCTTTAATAGCTTTATATCTTTTTTATATTGTGGTACCCAAAACTGCACACAGTACTCGAGGTGAGGCTGCACCAGTGCAGAGCAGGACAATTGCTTTCCTCGATGCTGGACTCGATGATCTTCAAGGTCTCTTCCAGCTGTAACTGTTCTATGATTCTATGATCAGCTAGCAATGCTGATGCACCTCAGGATACAGTTTTCCATCTTGGCTGCCAGAGTACACTGTTGACTCATATTCAACTTACTGTTGACAAGAACCCCCAGATCCCTTTCTTCAGGGCTGTTCCCCAGCCTCTCATTCCCCAGTCTATAGGTATATCCAGGGTTGCCCTCTCCCAGATGCAGAATCTGGCACTTGCCCTTGTTAAAATTCATGTGGTTGGCAATTGCCTAGCCCCCTGATCTGTCCAGATCTCTCTGCAGCATCTCTCTGCCTTCAAGGATGTCAGCAGCTCCTCCAAATTTTGTATCATTGACAAACTTACTTAGTAAATCTTCCAGTCCTGCATCCAAGTTTTTTTAGGAAGGTATTGAAGAGCACTGGCCCTAAGATGGATCCCTGTGCAACCTCACTAGTGACTGGTCACCAGCCTGTTGTAACCCCATTTACCCTTTGAGCATGACCCATCATCCAGTTGTTTCACCCATTGCATGATGTACTTAATCTAGCTGTATGCTGGACATTTTGTCCAGAAGGACACTGTGAGAGACAGTATTGAAAGCTTTACTGAAATCCAGAAAGATTACATCAGCTGGATTCCCTTGGTCAACTAGGTGCATAACCTTGTCATAAAAAGAAATTAGGTTCATCAAGCAGGACTTTTCTCTCATGAGCCCATACTGGCTGTGAGCAAAGACTGCGTTGTCTTTCAGGTGTTTTTCAGTAACTCCCAGAATGATCTTCTCCATAATTTTACCAGGCATAGAAGTAAGACTCACAGGCCTGTAGTTACCAGGTTCATTCCTGTTGTTTATATGTTGGAAAACAAGAAATGAAAAGACCAATATTCTGTAAAGGAACTTGTAACTTTCTCCTAAAAGCTGCTTTTTATGCCCAGCCTGACCTGGGGTATAACCAGTGAAATCCTAGCTGGGGGCTGCTCCTCAGTCAAGTTTTGGTATATTTACCCTATAGTGCCTAGACTGGCGCAAACACTCTCATTTCTGTGCTCCTCAGTAGGGACTTCGCCAGCTGCCCCAAGATCATACAGGTGTATGGGAAGGTTGTAAGGAAATGGCGATGTTTTCTTTCTTCCAACGAGTAACAGCTAAATATTTGTGCCTTGTCAGTATTGTCTTGGTGACAACTAACCTGTACTCTTCTTGTTTCGGACCTTAGACCTCTACTGTATTATATGGGGACATGCATGCACAACTACTGAAAGATTTTGTTGACTTATTCTTAAGAAATTTTGCTGGGCTGTTGTAATTAACAAAATGATAGTGAAAAAGGTTATCAGTGAAATATTTCAAAAATTTTTTTTGAGACAGATTTTCTTTCAGACCACATATACAGAAGAACCTTGATTGCATAAATGAGATGTATACTCTTATATTTTTGGTGGAAATAGTATCATTACTGAAAGCAATGCTGCTCCTTTTCTCTAGGCAAAGGAGATGTTTTTGGTGATGTGTTCTGGAAGGAGTTCACCCTCGCCCAGTCGTGTGCTAATGTAAGGGCATTGACTTACTGTGATCTTCATGTGATTAAGAGAGATGCCTTGCAGAAAGTGCTGGAGTTCTATACAGCCTTTTCACACTCCTTCTCCAGAAATCTCATCTTGACCTACAACTTGAGAAAAAGGGTAAGTAGATTTGATTTTAACATACACCATATAGATGATCACTTTTAAGAACTGTCTGTATGAAAAAACTGAATTGCTTGAATTCTGGCATTATTTGTAGATTTTTCAGTGCTCGCCAAAAAGACAGTGCTAGCATGTACAGTCAAAAGGCCATAAGTATTTATTCCATTGCTGGTTTTATATGGAATTGGATTGTGTGTATGTGAATATACTTTACATTTCTATGAAGTGGACAGATTCCGGAATATTTGCAAATTGTTGTGCACTCGTGATAAGCAGTGCTTGTTACCTTCTGCAACTTTAGTATGTAAAGCACCTTAAAACATGTTAGGGGTGTTGCCTGAAGTAGAAGGAAAGGCATGAAATCTAATATATGGAACAAAAGTCAGCAACAGTAATCACAATGAAAAAGTGATATGAACAGGACTGATTTTATCAAGAGTTGTTTCTTTTAGTATCAATAACATTTTGGAATTAATTTGCTTATCTATAATGCTTCCATTTTGTTATCCTTGATTTTTCGGCCCTTTTGATTTCTTCCTGGGTAGTAGTTCAAGTTGTTTTGCCAAATATGAATCATCATAACCTTATATCTCATTTTAAATTCTCTGTGTAATCTTCAGTGAACTACCTCTGTAGAAATTTATTAACACTGTAGTAGGTATAATTCAGGTGATATGATTTTATAATGCAGTGTTGAAGAAAATACTACACTGGAAATAAATACATTGGAGCACCTCCACTTGAGATCAACTAAAGAAATATGTTTGATAGGAGATTTTTTATGTTACTAAAACCAGTTCTCCATGGTAACTTCGACATGCCAAGTAAGTCCTAGATAATTACATCTAGAAATAGAAACTTTTAAGCCTAGAGTATTGAATTTTTTAATTTATTTATGTTTGTATTTATTTATTTTACCTAGAGTTGACATACTGAAATTAAAATAGTGTGATGATATTTTGTGTCTTCATGTTATCAATATCAAAGAATTCAGCTTTTCAGTATTGGACAAAGAAGAATGTGCTATCACACGTTGGTCAAATAAAACAAAGCTCTGGTAGAAAATTGATGTAATTAGAAACTCTAAGAAGCAAACTTATACTTGGGGATTTCCTCATAGGACATTTTTTTCAAATGACATTTAGTTTCTGCAGGACAAGAAGAAGATAGACAGCTGCAAGAGGATGAAGAGAGATGTCCTGTTAAAAACCAAGTTTAAAAACCAGCTACTTACCGCATGTTAAGTAACGTAGGAAATAAAAGAAATGAAAGAATTCGGTACTGAGATCAATTAAAAACATCAGTGTCACTGATTCGCATATTTTAAAATAACACTGTGAGTAGTGAGGTATGGTAGTCTAAATGTATAACTACTTTTTATCATCAGTAGAAATAGCACACTTTGAGGCATAGAGGGACCAACTCTCTTAAAGCTCATAGTAATGCTAGCAGAGTCACATCATTCTGTATATGGTCTGAGCCAGAAGTCCCAATTTTAGAATCAAATGCCTACTCCAGAAGTGACAGTCTTTCCCTTCATGTTCTATTGGCATAGCTTTTTCCTAGCCCGGGCTGCAAACCACTTTTTAATCACAGCATTGTCATTCTTGTGCTGTCAATTTTCTGCATGAAAAGTTTTTATTAAAAGGGTACTTTAAGTTAAAAATTTCCATGAAATTACTCATATAATTGGATTTTAATGAGTTAGAGTCAGTAGAAAAGTGGCATTGATTGATTATAGGAGTTTGATGATTCTAGGTTAACAGACGGTAATTTTATTTTATTTTATTGAAAAAAGACTGATTGCAATCAATGCATATGTTAAATAATGTAAATAATATATGCTTTTGGAAATGCAAATGGTACTTTAGAGATTGGAGATAGCACACATTAAAAGGCAACATTTTAGAGTTTGGAATTTAATCTGGTTTAAATATTGGTGAATCTTTTCTAGAAATAGCTCATAGCCTGTCGCTTCTAACACTTCTCCTGGTCTATTTTTGCAAATGGAATTTTATAGAATTCAGATGAACCTTCTGTGAGTTACATTTGTGATGTATTGCATATCCTTTGGAACATAAATATCAGAATCACATTTTTTATTTCAGTAAACAGTTTCATTTCTGGCTCAAAAGTGTTCAACTAGTTGAAGTGTAGATACTGTATATTCATCCCAAATATATTCATACAGATTCCAAATACATGAAAAGCTGCTTTAAGGATTTTTTTTTTTGCTTGAAGGATCTCATGGGTATATTTTTAAGCTTGCTTATTCCTTCGAGCTGTCCTCATCTCCAGGGTGCATATGCCTTCACTTGGCCATAGTACAGAGTTTCACTGCATAGTGCAAGGTGCTTTCTAGCCAAGTTTCACTCAGCTTAAATGAGCTTTAGCATTGGTCCACTCTTCCATCACGTTCACATATTCATTGGCTGCCAGGTCCTGTCAAGTGATCCCTTCTCTCCATGACTCCCTTGTCTCAGACCTTTTGGTACCAGTGAGCAGTGCTGACCTTACAGATGTCCTCCACACTTCCTGTGTCTGGATGCACTTGTTAGTGACTGTGACAGAAATAAGCAGGTATGCTTATTGATAGGTATCAAAACCAATTGGTAGCTAACTCTAGATCTGGATTTAGGCAAGGTAAAAAGCATCTTTCCTCCATTCCTTGCGCTGCTCTTCCTACCAGTCTCGAATGTGCTTTGAGCTGAGGTGGGAGGGCAGGATGCGCCTGTTGCTATGTCCCCTTAATGCACTCACTGGAACAGGGCTCCAGTTGTGAAATGTTACTGTCTGTGATGTCTGAGGACTTCATGGCTGAGGGAGACTCTTCTGTTGCTCTCTTTTCGGCATGCCATGGCTATCCATGTCTGTGCTGTGAAAACAGTTCCTTTTTACTCACTTTCTTGACAAACAGCACAGAAATATCCTTTTTTCTGAAACTGTCAGTGTACTGTCAGGTGACTCTCAGAGCAGTTTCCTCAAGTGACTGAAACCCCTCCTGAAGTTATTAGATGTCTAGTTACCTCTGGCTGGAGCTCAGACTTAGAAAACTTTCTATTTTTCCTGAAGGGAATCACAGAATGTTAGGGGTTGGAAGGGACCTAGAAAGATCATCTAGTCCAACCCCCCTGCCAGAGCAGGATCACCTAGACCAGGTCACACAGGAATGTGTCCAGGCAGCTCTTGAATGGCTCCAGAGAAGGAGACTCCACAGCCCTCCTGGGCAGCCTGTTCCAGTGCTCTGTCACCCTTACTGTAAAGAAGTTTCTCCTCATGTTAATACTAAACCTTCTGTGGTCCAGCTTGCTCCCATTCCCTCTTGTCCTAACACTAGATGCCATTGAGAAGAGCCTGGCTCCCTCCTCCCGACACTCACCCTTAACATATTTGTAAACGTTGTTGAGGTCCCCTCTCAGTCTCCTCCAGGCTGAAGAGGCCCAGCTTTCTTAGCCTGTCTTCATAGGACAGATGCTTCACTCCTTTAATGGNCAGTTAGACTCTGCTCCACCAACCACAACTCTCTGGGCTCTGTCTTTTGACCAATTCCCAATCCATCCCACAGCACAGTCTCCCAATCCACACTTCTTCAATGAGGATACCATGGGAGACAGTATTGAAAGCTTTGCTAAAGTCAATAAAAAACACATCTACTGCCTTCCCCTCATCTAGCTATCTCTAAAGGGAGAGGAAAAAGATATATTTTATTAAGCATGGGGAGAGAATCAACTGCTGCATCTTGCTCTCTTCAACAACTTAAAAGGTACTGGAACTACAGTCTGTGGCTGCAGGTGGCTGTATGTCAGACTCAAGGCCTTTGCTGCTGAAAGGAAGCTGACGGGATTTATCAAAGCACTTCCTGCTGTAACAACGTTGTGAAATTAAAGCAGGTTAACTTGATGTTTCTCTGTTTTTGGAATCTCAGAGAGGAATCAGAGTGTAGACACTGGGAGTATGTGGGATGGTTAAGTAACAAACTCACCCTCATAGAGGGTGTGCTAGATGAAAGAGAAGGTTTGGATGGTAGCAGAATCGATGAGCTGGGTGGAGGTCTGTTTTCCCCCAACAAATATTTAAACATTTCTGGGTTTCCAGCCTGAACTTCATAGCTCCGTGTTAGTAGAAGCATGAGAAGCTTGCATGATAGCTGCTTCCTGTTGTCTTTTGCTTATGATGAGGTGCAAGTTTGCTGGCACCTTCTTCAGGAATGTGGAAGTCTTTTGGCAGCACTTGCAAGTATTTCAGTTTAGCAGTTGCTTCTTTCCATGTGTATGAGCTTTGTGACCAAATTAACTTACATTGGGATGTACCACAGTGTATTTGCTCAGTTCATTCTGCTGCAGCCATAAATGATATTATAGCTCAAATGATAGCATATGCTACATAAAAGAGAGGATTCTTATACATAATTTATTAGGCTGAGATTTAACTCGTAAGCCATTTTAGCCTGGATAGAGATGAAATGACTAATTCTGAATACTTCGGAGTATCATGGTATAAAGTGAAGGCAGCTTTTCCAGGAGCTGAATTTTGTGTCCTGGAATAAAAAAGAAGGAATGCAGTAGGATGTAGAGATGTTACTTGGGATTTTGTAAGGATGAAAGATATGGCAAAGAACACTGTTTTTATGAAGCAAGCACGATTTAGTGTTTGTCCTAAGTTTGGCTAGGAGGGGTTAACTTTTGCACAAGAAGCTGTGAGGAGCCACACCCAGGACAAACAATCGAGCCAGCCAGTGGGGTATTTGGTACCATACTGGTGTTGTGCCCGCTAGCTAAGGGGAGGCTGGTGCAGGGAACCATGGCAATTTCTGGTGCGGGGTGTCGGTTGCCTTTTATATCACTCGTTTATCTATTACTTCATTAATTTTCTTGTTACTCCTGTTGTTTAGCTGTTCTTTGTATTGTTGTGTTAAACTTCCCTTATCTCAACCCATGACGTTTGGCATTTTGATCCCAACTCTGCTTCTCATTCCACCCGGGGAAGGAGATGGGTGGGCAGCCTGCTGTGTGGGGCTTGGCTGCTGGCTGGGCCTAAACCACCACAGTGATTTAAAGCCAAAGCTCCTAGTCAGAGCATACTTAGAATCATAGAATAATTTAGGTTGGAAAAGACTTTAAAGATCATTGAGTCTAACCATTGAACCAGCACTTCAAGTCCACCACTAAACCATGTCTCTCAGCACCACATCTACATGTCTTTTAAACACCTCCAGTGATGGTGACATGAACACTTCGCTGGGCAGCCTGCACCAGGGCTTCATAACCCTTCCGGTTTAGAAAATTTTCCTAATATCCAACCTAAACCTCCCCTGGTGCAACTTGTTACTTGGGAGAAAAGACTGACACCCCATCTCCCTACAACTTTCTTTCAGGTAGTTGTAGAGAGTGAGAAGATCTCACCTGAGCCTCCTTTTCTTCAGGCTAAATAACTCCAGTTCTCTCAGCTGCTCTTTGTAAGACTTGTGCTCTAAATCCTTCACCAGCTTTGTTGTCCTTTGGACATGCTTCAGTACCTCAATGTCCTTCTTGGAGTGAGAGGCCCAAAACTGAGCACAGTATTTGAGGTGCAGCCTCACCAGTGCCAACTACAGGGGGAAGATCACTTCCCTAGTCCTGTTTGCTACACTGTTGCTGACATAAGCCAGGACGCTGTTAGCCTTGGCCACCTGGGCACGCTGCTGGCTCGTATTCAGCTGCTGTCTACAACACTCCCAGGTCCTTTTCTGCCGGGCAGCTTCCCAGCCACTCTGCCCCAAGCCTGTAGCATTGCATGGGGTTCTTGTGACCCAAGCATAAAACCTAACACTTCTTGAGAGAGCAGTGATTGCAACAGAGTGGTCTGCCCGTCTGTGTATTACTGCTTGCTTTTGTACATGTAGTGGTGTGCTTAGTCTGTTCCATTGCATTTGTGCCAGTGGACATGGCTCTTACCACTTCTCTCTAAAACCAATTTTAAAATTAATTGTGCTTTCTTCTTCAGCATTAGCTTCACCTTTCATCTTCTTATACTGTAAGGTCTAACAAGAGGGAGAACCTCTCTCAAATCAGCTAGGAGTGCTTCAAGTCTTGATTTTAAATCTTGAGGGGCATGGCAGCAGGTTGTTCTCAGAGAGGCAATACATGGCCTTGTATTCTGCCTTTCCAGAAGGAAATGGCAATTTTCCAATTCTTTTTCATGATATAGGTCCAAAACTGTATCCCAGAATTCTTTCTGATACAGAAGGCTGAGTTGCTGGAAGTTTTTCACAAAGCTTTCTTTAAATGAGAAGAATGGAAAATTTTAATTTTGGAATATGTGTCTGTTTGCTGATGGATTTCAGAATGGTCAAACTGACAGCCTGCTTTCTTTCTCTGTGTTTGTACTAAACAAAACTATCCCACAAGTCCTGTGGGAACAGGGATTTGTTGCTTGAGTGACATGCATCTTACAGCACGGAAAGCCTAGGATGCTGGACATGACTGAGATGTCAGATAGGTCTGTGGCTTGAGAGTTATGCCAGGAGGCCAAGTTGTCATTTTCCAAAAAACCTTCCAAATGTTAAAAAACACTTAAGTACTGAACTCTGTTCTTTCTCATGCTACTTTTGTCATGGTTTAAGATCCAGTCAGCAGCTAAGCCCCCATAAAGAGCTGCTCACCCACTGTTCCCAATTCCCCTTCCCCCAGTGGGAGGCGAAGTAGAATCGGAAGCCAAAAATGCCAAAACCTTGTGGGCTGAGATAAGGAAAAAAAAAGAAAACTTTAATAGAATATAATACAGAGAATAAAGAAAACAACAGGATTAAACAAGAAAAATAAACTAGTGAGATATATATATATATATACACATACACACACAAATGATGTGAGACCTGACTGCACGGAGCCAGCTGCTGAGCAAGCTGTGATCCAGCAACTGTTGTCCCCCAACTGATGCTTCTTGAGTTCACCTGAGCATCAGTTCCTGTGCCAGCTGTGGGTCATCGGTTACCTGCCACTGTTTTCCCCACAGTGCCTATGCCTAGTCTTGGGCCAGCTCAGCTGCAGCTTCTCCAGTGCGCTGTGGGCATGGCATCAATATGGTAAAGAATACCCTATTGGCTGATTTGAGTATCTGTTGTGGGTGTGGCCCCTCAACACTTCCTGTGCAAAGTTAACCTTCTCTTAGCCAAACCCTAGACATTATCCACCCTTTATTCTATACCATACCATGTCTGCATCCATACCTGGATGAAGGAAAGGCTGTGGATGTTATTTATCTTGATTTTAGTAAAGCGTTTGATACAGTTGCCCACAGCATTCTCCTAGAGAAATTAAGTGCCCTTGGCTTGGATGGGCATACACTTCGCTGGATTAAAATCTGGATAGATGGCCGAGTCCAAAGAGTTAGAATCATAGAACAGTTACAGCTGGAAGAGACCTTGGAGATCATCGAGTCCAGCCTTTGTCCTAGCCCTATCAACTTACTAAATGATGCCCCGCAATGCAACATCCACCCATCTCTTAAACACCTCCAGGAATGGTGGCTCAGCCACCTCCCTGGGCAGCTTATTCCAATGGTTGACAACCCATTCAGTAAAGAAATTCCTCCTAATATCTAGCCTGAACCTCCCCAGTGCAATTTCCATCAGTGCAACCCACTTACTCTATGTGGCATCAGTTGCACGGTGTGTCAAGAAGACCTTGCTTTTGAACATCCAGTCCAGCACTGGCAGCTGGGGTGCCAGGAGGAGGTGTGCCTTGGTGTCAGCCACTTCTGAGACAGCTTGAACGTCTTTGTATGCAGCCAGTATCTCTTTTTCAATTGGGGTATAGTTGGCCTCAGGTCCTTTGTATCCTCAACTCTAAAATCCTAGAGTCTGGCCTCAAGTCTCCCCTCTCCATCAGAGGATTCAGGTAGGACCATTCTTCCTGGCTGCAATGTAGAGCACATTTTTAATATCTTGTCCTACCCAGACTGGCCCAAGGGCTACTGCATGCACAGTATCCTGTTTAATTTGTTCAAAGACTTGTCGCTGCTCAGGGCCCCATTCAAAATCAAATTTTTTCGGAGTCTTATGGTAGAGTTACATACTGGGGATATATATGTACAATAGATCACTTAATTAAGTTCTAAGACAGTGTGGTGGGTTGACCTTGGCTGGTTGATAGGTGCCCAACAAGCTCTATCACTCCCACTTCTCAACAGGACAGGGGGAGAAAAATGAGATGAGAAGGTAAGGACAGGGAGATTGCTTACCAATTGCCATCATGGGCAGAACAAACTAGACTGAAATTAATTTATTAGCAGTTAATCAGAGTAGCATTATGAGAAATAAGAACAGATCTAAAAAACATGATCTCCCCACCCTTCCTTTCTTCCCAGGCTCAGATTCACTCCCAACTCTTCTACCTCCTCCCGCAAGCAGTGTAGAGAGCTGAGGAGAGGGGGTTGAAGTTAGTTCATAATGCTTGGTCTCTCATGCGCCCTTTTCTTCATGCTTTACCTGTGCACTAGTGTGGGCCTCCATAAACTGTAGGGGGACAACGTGTACCACTGTGGTCTTCATCATGGCACCCAGCTGATTGAAAAAAGCAAATATAACTCCCATCTATAAGAAAGGAAGGAAGGAGGATCCGGGAAATTACAGGCCTGTCAGTTTAACTTCATTGCCAGGGAAGCTGGTGGAGCAGAACATCCTGAGTTCCATTATGCAGCACATGCAGGACAACCAGGTGATCAGACCCAGTCAGCATGGGTTTATGAAGGGCAGGTCCTGTTTAACAAACCTGATCTTCTATGAATGGGTGACCTGCTTACTGGATGAAGGAAAAGCTGTGGACATTATCTATCTCGATTTTAGCAAAGCATTTGACACAGCTGAGCACAGCATTCTCCTAAAGAAATTAAGTGCTCTAGGCTTGGATGGGCATACGCTTTGTTGGGTTAAAAACTGGACAGATGGCCGAGTCCAAAGAGTTGTGGTCAATGGAGTTAAATCCAGTTGGCAGCCAGTCACGAGTGGGGTCCCACAAGGCTCAGTACTGGGGCCACTCCTGTTCAACATCTTCATTAATGACCTGGACCAGGGGGTAGAGTGCACCCTTAGTAAGTTTCCGGATGACACCAAAGCTGGGTGGCAGTGTCGATCTGCTTGAGGGTAGGGAGGCTCTACAGAGGGATCTAGATAGGCTGGATGGCTGGGCCAAGGCCAATTCCATGAAATTCAATAAGGCCAAATGCCAGGTGCTACACCTCAGCCATAACAAACCCCAGCAGCGCTACAGGCTTGGGGAGGAGTATTCTATTGTAGATTTATAGATTTTCCCACACTGGTCACTGAATACTTAACAATCATTTGTGTTCTGATCACTGAATTAGAAATTAAATTTATACAGATTGAATTTAAAAAATCAGAATTTTAACTATTTCCAATGTGTTTTCTAAGTATGGAAAAATATGTCAATGTTATGTCAGTGAAAGACATTCCAATTATATGTCAGTACTTAGAAAAAAGATGTGGTAAATGGAAGAAGTTCTAGTCATCCTGAAATTGAGGTTAAGCACTTTATTTATTGATCCGTAAACAGGATCAATATTTTGTTTGTTTTATCATACTTGAATTTTTTGACAGTTTTTTTTCTCAATGGCCGATAAAATACTCAGCCGGAAATATAAAATAAAAAATTCTGATGTTTTCAAAAATCTGTACAGTGTTCACAGAGTCTTTCCACATATGGGAAAGTTATTCTGAGTAGATGAAAAATACAGGTAACAAAGTTGATGGTGAATTAAAATACAATTTGCTTTCAGACTATTTTAATCCTTTTTTTTTAAAAAAAAAAGCCACATTGGGCTTTTGTGAAGCTATTTTCAGATAAGTAATAGAAAGTAACATTAAAAAAGAGTTTTCCCTTATTTTTAACATGGGCAACCACCCATACCAGCTTGTTTATCCCAACAGAAGGAAATGCAGTACTTTGATTTTTATCCTCCTTCACCTATGTAGAATAAAGCGTAGAAATAATTTTATTATAGATAAAGGTTACTTAGTGTGAATAAGGATTCCCAAGAATAATTCCCTTAAGCCTTTTTGAAATAGAAAATGAATTTCCTTGGAACTGGGAAAATTCTAAATGTTGGCCCAGAAGATGATAATCCAAAGACAGTGTAACTGCTTTTATGCTATCTGGGAATCTGGTCTTCATTGTGAAAACTGTGAAATGCTTACTAGTATTTTTTGAGTAGGAAAATGAGTCATTAGTTTAAGCTCATATTTTTCTTACTATTGTGTTGACTTGGGTAAATACAAGTGTAATATGGATGCACAAGGGAGGCTGAACAGCAGCCTGTCTTCTGTGTAGTGTGATGTGCGTAGTGCACTAGCATCTGCTCAAAGTTAAGTGTACCAAGGTACACTTGCCATAAACTGGCCAAGAGGGAGGAGACTTTATATAGGAATTCAAAAAGTTCCTACCCTTTCTCCAAAGCTTGAAGTCTATCTTCTACTGTTTCAATGACTGAATGGTCAGTTTCAAAATATCTCTGTATTTCTAATTTCAGAGATAAGATATATTTTTAATTGGTGCTTGTCATCTATCTGTGTACGTGTGCATATATATATCACAGTATCACAGTATGTTAGGGATTGGAAGGGACCTAGAAAGATCATCTAGTTCAATGCCCCTGCCAGAGCAGGATCACCTAGACGAGGTCACACAGGAATGTGTCTAGGCAGCTCTTGAATGGCTCCAGAGAAGGAGACTCCACAGCCCTCCTGAGCAGTCTGTTCCAGTGCTCCGTCACCCTTACTGTAAAGAAGTTTTTCCTCATGTTAATACTGAACCTCCTGTGATCCCACTTGCTTCCATTCCCTCTTGTCCTAACATTAGATGCCATTGAGAAGAACCTGGCTCCCTCCTCCTGACACTCACCCTTAACATATTTATAACCATTAATGAGGTCCCCTCTCAGTCTCCTCATGTCCAGGCTGAAGAGACCCAGCTCTCTCAGCCTG
The DNA here is from genome assembly GCA_013396975.1 of Bucco capensis. Taxonomy (NCBI): domain Eukaryota; kingdom Metazoa; phylum Chordata; class Aves; order Piciformes; family Bucconidae; genus Bucco; species Bucco capensis. Next base: position 66,185 of record VWZO01013360.1, on the reverse strand, counting down.
TCTTCATAGGGCAGACGCTCTACTCCTTTAATGATCTTGGTGGCCTTGTGCTGGACTCTCTCCAGCAGCTCCCTATCCTTCTTGAGCTGAGGGGCCCAGAACTGGACACAGTATTCCAGGTGGGGCCTCACCAGGGCAGAGTAGAGGGGGAGAATAACCTCTCTGCATCTGCTGGCCACGCTTCTCTTAATACATCCCAGGATGCCATTGGCCCTCCTGGCCACAGGGGCACATTGCTGGCTCCTGGTCATCCTCCTATCCACCAGGACTCCTAGATCTTTTCCCCAGGGCTGTTCTCCAACAGATCAGTTCCTAACCTGTACTGATGCGTAGGGTTGATCTTTTCCAGATGTAGTACTTTACACTTACACTTGTTAAATTTCATCAAGTTTCTCCCTGCCCATCTCTCTAGCCTGTCCAGGTCACTCTGGATGGCAGCACACCCTTCTGGTGTGCTATCCACTCCTCCAAGCTTGGTATCATCCACAAACTTGCTGAAGGTACACTCTACCCCTTTGTCCAGATCATTGATGAATATATTGAATAGTACTGGACCCAGCACTGGCCCCTGGGGGGCACCACTAGTCACAGGCCTCCAGTTAGATTCTGCTCCACCGACCACAACTCTCTGGGCTCTGTCCTTCAGCCAGTTCTCAATCCATCTCTGTCATAGGGTGACTAAAATTGAAGAGAAAGGGACATCAGGGATCCTCTGACATTTTTACGTCATTTTCCCTTTGCAGAACATTAGGCTTGNTAAATATAGATAAAGCTATTCTTATAATTCACTATCTGTGGGCCCAGTGTTTTATTTTATTTTGCTGTCCCCATCTGGGGAGAGGGGGCATCTGGGAGGTCCTCTCAAAGAGATTGTTCCTTTGACCCTAACAAATTCTTAGTTCTTCTGGTCAAACCAGGACAATCTCACAGCACAGTCTCCCAATCCATACTTCTGATGTTTGGGAATGAGGATACCATGGGAGACAGTATCTAAAGCTTCGCTAAAGTCAATAAAAAACACATCTACTGCCTTCCCCTCATCTAACCATCTAGTTATGCCATCATAAAAGGCTATCAGATTAGTCAAGCAGGATTTCCCCTTGTGGAATCCACGTTGACTACTCGTGATAAGCCTCCTTTCCTCCAAATGCTTGGAGATGGTGGCAAGAACAAGCTGAGCCATTACCTTTCCAGGAATGGAGGTGAGGCTGACTGGCCTATAGTTACCTTAGAGCAGACCAGAAGATCAAAGCTGTTATGCCAGGAAATCACATCCTTTTAATAAGAGTTTGTCCTAGAGTCAGCTGGTTCCCTGACCGCAGACATCAGCAAGATAGAGGAGGTCCTCTTTGTCTTTGCATACTTTAACTGGCTCTCCACAGCTCCTCCAAGGACTCTATTTGACATGCACCATGATGGGCATGAAACAAGTAGCTCAACCTATTTGTGACAAATTCTGTGGAACACTGGGAGGTGCCCACAGTATTTGTGTCAAGCTATCTTACATGTTTAGACAACTGATTTTTTTCCTGTATCCATCTTTGAGAATCAGCCTTCTAGTTGCCTTTGAACAAGTATCTTGCTAGGGGGCTACAGCCAGCAGTGTACCACATTTCTTAGTCTCAAGCCTTCTGTAAAAGTGTCACACAGGTAATGTGGTGTCTGATGTCAACCTGCTTTACAGGCTGCTGCTGCCCACTTCAGTGCCACATTGAAGTGTTTGACTGCTGAACATGAAGTGGAGTAACTACTAGGTGTGGCCTTGTTCAAGTTTTTGAATTTGAAGTCTAGTAAGCTTTACCATCATGGGAATGAAACAATTGCAAATAAACTTGATAGGGCACCTTGCCAATCACCTGCTATGACCATAGCTACTGACTATTGCAACAGCTAAAGTGGTAAGGAGAGAATATAAGAACTTACTGAAATACTTTGAAAGTAGGGTCATGAAACAGCCCCTCTTTATTTGGTGATTTTTCTAAATTAGCAAATTGCAGAGGGGACTTACTTGAAAACACTGTCAGTATTTTCCCTCTTACTGTCACTAACTTTTGGTTCCCATTCATTTTCTTGTTCTAACTATCACATTCCAAAATGGGATGTGAACTTCAGTATCTTGTGTAAAGGCACTTATATTTATACTGAGATCAATTATATCTCCTGCAGCTAAAGCAGGAGCATACAGTGGGAGGCTACTGTGATTATACTCAGTGTCCCAAACTGCTGTTCATATAGGACTTGGAGAGGGAATAGCACTATCTGCAAAAAACTGTGCAGCTGGACATGAAGTAATCTTAATTAACCACAGGTCCAGATCCATTGTCTCTCTGTGCAGCTTGAGACTGCATAATGTTTTCACCTAATTTTTATCAGAAGCTAAGTCTGCTAAATCAGTTTTTAATTAGTTCAGCATTATGAATGTGATAACCTGACACCAAATTAAAGTAATATTTGAGACTTGACTCTTGACTACAATGTGCTTTTAGTACCACATACTTAGGTGTTTCTTCCTTTTGTCACCATCTTCTAGGGTCTTTTCCAAATGCAGAAAATAGAACACTCAACGTGTGCCTTGTTCAAAGTCTTTGTGACCTTGGCAAATCACATCTACACTAGGTCCTCAGCACATGTCCCCAGGAACCATGCAGCCAGCCCAACCTGGCCTTTTCTTGCAATTTGTCTAAAGTTATTATGCGGTCATCTTGACATTTCAGAGGGTGTGCTTCCACCACCCTGATAAACTTCATGTTTGGTCATTTCTCCCATATAACCTGTAATAAATATACCAAACAACGAAATCGTTTTGTGATTCATTTACACATCTGGTATCAGAGAATCCAAGAAAATTTCTGCTAAAATATTTTTATAACACATTGGGTGATTTACTTGGTAAAATGCCATAAGCATTGTCTTTGTGTAAAAATGTAGATTTATGTTTCTGTTTTGGAAATCTCTTTTTTTCCTTTATTCTTTAAAAAAAACAAACCCCAAACCCAAACAACCCCTCCCCCATCTCACTCCCCCAAGGAGCATCAAGGTTGATGCCTCTTTTTTGTACTAAAATTGCAGAATTCTTTGCACTGATGCAGAAGTGAGGCATGTTACAGTCTTCCTCTAAATAAGGGGATGGGTAATTTGTTAATTGTTTTCCAAGGATCCACCATTACTTTAGAGTAACAGAGAAGATGTTATTTATGGCCAGTTACTATCTTGATTAATGAAAACAAAATTGCGGTTGACTTCCATCACATACTTGATTATATAGTTTGGGCTACAGTTGAAATATGAGGATGCTGTAACCTTTGCTCACCTTAAGATACAAAGCAATAGCAGAGGAAGAAAATAGCATTAGCTCTAACAAATGGATATCAGCTTTGCTATTAGAATGTTGGTATAATCTAGAAACATGTTATTAGCCTTTGTTTTCCCTTGCCTGCATTTTTGAAATTGCTCAAGCAGTAGGTCTTGATAGGAGTAAAAGTTGTATTGGCGAGATAATGTGCTTTCAGTCATGATCCTGTACCCTTTCCAAAAGAGGAGATTTGCATTTAGTGCAATGACAAATTTATTGGAAGATGTAGTAATGAAAAGCTTTTATTTGGGATGTCATTTGGAACAGTTCTATCCTTTAACATAAAAGCCTTATGATGTTTTTTGTCAGTAACATTCAAAACTGTAATTTCCTTTTGACAATCAAAACGGTTCGTAAATGACCTTCATCATTAATATACAAGGCATCCTGTAACAGAGTCACAGCCCTGAACGGAGTTTGATAAACTTCTGGCTTCTGGTTTGTAATACACTTCAGAAATTTATGACGGTTTATCTGAATTTGTTATTATTCTGTTATTTTTATGATATCTGATATATTTTGTAGTGATAAGAAGGCGTAACTTCAAAAATAGCGAGGGGGTGTTTCTTATTACGCTTTCTGAAAAATCTATCATTAAGTATTGCATATTGCTTAGTTCACCACATTTTCCAATCAGTAAGATTTTCCAAACCCCATCTTTGTCACCACAGAGCTGTTTGGAAGGGCATACTTTGTAGAATTGTAAGGACCCTACAAGATTGTTATGTCTTGAAATTTCCTTAATATTTTAAGGTGTACAGATGGAGCACTTTATCCAAAGATCTCGTATGGGGTTTTAGTTCTTTAATTTTTATAAGATACTGAATAATTTCTTGTCCTTATGTGAAGGGAAACTCAAATGCAGAGGAATAAATGACTTACTGGATTGTATAGTGTCTCTCAGTGATGATGAGGAACAGAAAAAGGATTTTCTAGCCACATGCCCTACACAGTATAGAAGAACTACAAGATGTAGTGTAGATGAAGGCCTGCAGCATGTAGCATAGTGTGTTGAATTATGCCAGGTGTAGTGGAAAAGCAGACTCTAATCTTGTGCTGCAGTCTTGTAAAAGGCCTTTGTGTCTGTTTTCTGTCTGAAAGACAGGCCGTCCTATGAATAGTAAGTATATCATAGCACATATAAAGCATGGTAAAGGAAGCAACTGACTGAACAAAAACAAGGATGAAGTTGCCATGAGAGTCTAGAAAAATGGTACCTGCAACACAAGCTTGTCTCTCTTTCCCTTGTTGAATACTGCATGTACAAAGAGAGCCTCTCAGCAGATAAGCAAGATAGACAGAAAAAAAGGCAGGAGAGGAGTGGAGCATCTGGTATGCCTCCACAGGGATGGGTGGAAAAAATGGAAGAATGGAGCAGCAGTTAGATGGCTGGGGACACAGGCAGCTCATTCTCTTTCAGTGTTTTCTTAGACCAAGCTGACACAGTAAAAGCAATAAAGGACAACCTCAGATTGTCTTATTCCCCAACTTTCCCCTTAGCTAGCCACCAAGAAAACCCTTCTGATTACACCATTTGATAGCCTCTGCTATCCCTTCCTGCCACAGAAGTTGCAATGTCTTTGCTCTCATGATTCCCAAGGAATGTTATTAAAGCATCCAACAGAAGGAGATGAAGAAGTCAGGAGCACATTCTAGTGACATTACAGCATTTGAGATGCTTTCTCAGCTATCTGGATGACCTAGTATCTGTAGTTACTCTAGTATGTGTCCAGCCCTACCAACACAGTGACTTCTTTCTGACATGAGACCATGGCCGTGCAGGCTGCATCATGTCTTACTACTACTACAAAGTGTCCTAGAACCACAAGTATCCAACATGCTTCTTCGAAAAACTGTATGGCATGGATATGGAGACCACATCTCCCACTGGGCAGTTTATGTTGCTGGGTCTGTGCCATGGTGACCATCAAAAGCAATCATATTTGGTATTTCCACATGGTAACCCAAATGGTGAGTGACTGATCCTGCTACTCCTGCTTTCCCATGTGAACACGAGTGACAAAGCTTCTTTAAGGACCAGAGGAGATGTAACACTTGCATCCTAGAGCCCTCCCACCTTAGAGAAACAGCTGCGATCAAGCTGGAGAGTGCTGCTTCCTAGCTGTTGGATGAGTGCTGAATGTAGGTTTGTCAGACTACCCAGACTCATGTAGCAGCTGTGTGTGCTCTTGGAACATGCCAAGACGGTCTCAGCATACCATACTGCCTACCTCTCTGCCTATGCATGCCACAGGCCACGTTTTCCCTTGAGATTTACTCTGCATTTTTTGTAGTAGCCTTTGAAGGTGACCTGGGCTAGCCATGTCTGTTCAGACAGCTGTGTTCTGCTGTACTGCCCCATGTGAACAAACAGGTCTGCTGAGACAACCACCTAGGGGTCAGTGGTGATTGGTTTTCAGGTATGGCCCCTAATGGGCCTTGGGAGGCAGATGAAGAAGGCTGATGTCTCAGAGATCTGGATCTCTCCTGGTTCTGATTTCTTTCTCTGTCCCTTTCACTTTGCCTAAAGAGATGTTGGCAGGTAGCAGACCTAGGCAGGACTCCTTCCATAAGACTGTACTGTGTTGTGGGAGCGTGCGTAGTGTGGACAAACAATGTGTGTCTTAAATATAAATCAGCTTAGCTACAGGGGATGGTGGTATCTGCGGCAGTAGGTGCCCTCTCAGGGGTGCACTGAAGACCAGATAGAGCCTGCTGGAGACACCAGGCTGGGCAGCAGCAGGGAAGATAGCATTCATACTCCAGCTTGAGGCCATCTTGCATAGGCAGTACTCAGGAATATTCTGAAAGGGCAGTGTGACACTGAGTATTGTTAATTTTACTGTAGAAGTGTCAGTGTTAATTGGTCTGGAAGAAAATAAGCTTTTTGGGAAGAATTACTGTTCTTCTGACCTATTCGGAAGTTTCTAGCACAAAGTGTTCAAAGCATAAACTGTTGCTTTCAAATCCAGCACTGTTCAATGCAGGATGTTTTGTGGTTCATAGTGCTGTACAACAAATGAACAAATAGGAATAGTTCTCATGGCTGGGAGTCTCCTAAAATGGGTCTGACATCAGTGGAGAACACTTCTATTGAAGAAATTCTTGATCCTTCTTTAACAAGAAGTCACTATATTTTTTTAACATGCTGAATCAACTCTACATGGTCAGTAAGGCAAGAGTGACCAGATAGGAGTAAGGTGGGAAGAAGACTTTTAATACAGTCATAATAAGCTAAAGGTAGCTAATGTTAGTTGCTATTTGACTATTGTATCTGTGGCTCTTTTGTTCCCACATGCTTATCTTAGGATGTTCTAATCATCATTGCATTAGAGAACTTCTCATTTTATTTTTTTTAGGTTATAGATGTTGTAACTTGCACTTCATGCAGAAAGAGAACGAACAATAAAAGATTTCAGAAAGAGTTTCTTTAATAGTATTGTATTAATTGGTAAAGATTGTTAAATATTTTTTGTTTACTATTCAAAAGCTTCAGTTGCCTTTAGACACCCTAAGTGATTTAGAGAAACAGGCAAATTATTTAATTTTGGTTTTGTTTTATACTCCAGTGAAGCAAACAACAGATTTGGAACAATCTGCTTGATAGACCTTGGAAATTAAACTGCTCTTTTTATTGGGCACTAGTAAAGTGGCGCTTCCTTTCCTGATGGCAGACAAGCCTTGAAATACATCGACTCATGCTTGTTAGGGTTCCATCAAGCTCCTTTTATTTCCTTGATTGTGAGTCTAGTGCTGCCTCCCAGGCAGGAGCTCCTGCTTTGATTTCCCTTGAAATCCTTCCCTTCTAGAGAACATCTCCCCTCTGCAACCTGGAGTTGCGTTGTGAGAGCCTCCAGTTACAAAGCTATGACAAAAGCTATTTAATGCAGATCACTGAAGCTTTTTCTTACCACCCTGAAGTGGGAATCTGCATGCATGCAGCACTAGGTGGGATTGGAGCAGGGACATTGGAAGACAACAGTAGTTTAATTTTAATTTATAACTTTTTTGATAAGGCCATTGTTGAAATCAGTGTTTTGATAACTGGATGTGATACTTTGAAGCACTCTTATTCATATCATTCTTGATCCTTAGTAAGCTTTCTCAGATCTCAAAGCTGTCCATAGTCAGCAGCTTTTCACTGAAGCATGGGAGCTTCTGAGTGAGCCACTAACCTAAGTACCTTGAGTAATCATGACTGCTTCTTATCTGGCTTGCTTAACACACTCTAAGATAAGACCTATAAAGGCAGACTTCTTGCTTGCCTGACACCTTTTCAGACTCTAAAAGAGCTATTAATACTTATTTTCACCTAATTAGTTTTAGTTCTTGTACCACTAAAACAGAAATAGTATGNCTTTTACCACTAAAACAGAAATAGTATTTTTTTTTTTTTTTTTTTTTTTTTAACCATAACTCTCTTCAGGTTTATGCAGGCTCTCATCCTGCCTTTATCACCATGCTATCCTAATGTCTTCTGGTGAGACATGAAGCAGAAGCACTAACATCTGAATGTATGCCATATGCAATTTATTCTTTCTCTTCTCTTTTCCTTGCAGAAGTAAATGTATGTTCAGTATACTGGTTTATTTTTGTAGGGTTTCTTAGTTTGTCTTTGTTAAAGAAGGTGGAGTCTACACACTGAGAACAGCAAATGGTAATAGTTCTTAAAAGGAAGGTGAAGTAGAGCCCCATCTAATATTATACAGAATTACATTTTTTGATGAGATGCATCT
>VWZO01013360.1:42346-57694 GCA_013396975.1 Bucco capensis | reverse complement strand
CCCCCCCCCCCCGGACAAAACCAACCAAACAATATTGTTTCTGGCATGAGCAGATTAGTAGTTGGATGGTCTCTTTTGTTACTGGTGAGAAAAAAACCCTGTTACTTGTTACAAAGTTGCACATTTTTTGAAGATGCAGTTGTCACAATTGCTTTATCTTGGTAATGAACTGAGAACTGCCTAAATCTATGGAGCTTTTTAACTGATGTGCTTATAACTTCCCTCTTTTTTGCTCTGACTCATATCTTGGATGTTAAATTGTGTAACCTGCCAGGCAGTTGCCTGCTATGAGAAATGTTGTAGCTGCAGAGATTATTATTATGTAAAATAATTTTCATATTATACTGATCTATTTGTGGATCATTATGCAACCCACTACTCAGTGAGACTGGGTAGAAAAGGATAGAACAGAATTGGATGCTATTGAACCTAAACCATTCAGTGTGCTCAGCCAAGCAGCGGGGGTCCTCTGGGCACAAGTGATCTGTTTAAAACTGTCCTGCTATGTAGCAAGTTTCCATGGTCTCCCCCAAAATACAAAGTCATTTCCTCCTACCTAAATCAGTGGGCACTGGGGACAGGAGGACTTTCAGCAGCTACTATATAGCTATTGTAAGGACTCTTCTGCTATCAGGTAGACAAAGCCCTAAACATAAACCACATTTATTTATGTTTGTACATTTAGTAGAGAAGGATTTAATTGCAATTCAAAACAGTGTCAATACATTCTGGAAACTGCATAGTAAATCACCATATGTTTCAGAGGAAATGCCAAAGTCATGATCACTTTGTATGTGCACAGCTGACTGGCAAGCAGAAAGGCAGGCTCATGATGGGGGATTCTATCATATGCTTTTCTTTGCTATATCGGAGCATGATTAGAGCCCATCTGCTTCCCTTAGTGCTGGGGAGGAGTGGGAAAACATTCAGCTTTAAGTTTTGCTGCTGGAGTATACACACCAGGAAAAAGGAAACTAAACCCAAGGAGCTCGCTCAGACGTGTTTGTTTTCCATTTATTTTGAAGTACAGAATTTCAGAACTCACTTTGAAATTATCTTCTGCAACTTGTACTGCTCTGGCTTTACATTGTCTTGGGCCAACCTGGTGTTTGTTAGCTGTAGTTTGCAGACCAGGCATGCCGGGGAACAAACCTCAGCCCTGCGTGTCAGTTAGGCTGCCTAATACAGCTGGAGAGGGGGCAGTAAACATCGCTGTTCTTTTTACCTGTGCCAGCATGGAGTAGTTAATGCCTCACTAAAGGCCTAAGTGCAGGCGTCAGAGTGGAGGTATTTGCTGACATGTTTGGCAATCTGTTTGGTTTGCGTTTTTTTCCTAATCCTTTAAGAACACTTGAAATATCTGATAGAAAGTCATAGAAAAGAGTAATGACTTTTTTATTTTTTAATTAAACTAGATTTATTTTAACTACTGTAATTTAGTTTTCTTCAAACGGGATATCTTTGTGGATTGAAATTGCTGTACAACGATAACATTGACTGCTGTGACACCTACTGGTCGAGCTGAGCCGAACAAGGGAAAGCCAGGGATGGTGTGTCTTGGAACAACTGGCACATCTTCTTTCAGTATATCTCCCAGTGCATTAAGAAATGTCGATAATCACTTTTCCTTTGGTTTTAATTCCTGCCCTTTCTGTTCCTAGTTGTGCTTTAATCTTCACCCTCTTTGTTTCATCTATACTATCTTTATTCAAGTTTCTTTTTCATCATCCCTTAATAGTATTGGAAGCTGCAAGGAAATAATTTTGAAGACTTCTCTGAATTGCCTTCCTCCCTTAGGAATAGTTCTTCTTCATTATCTGTGATCATTTCTTCAGTGCTGGATACCTGTTATCATTCTTATTGCCCTGTTAGGCATTCCACTTCTTTGGTAAAGGTAAAGAGCTATTCATGCAGCTCCCTCCATGAGACCTCATACATAAGAAGGAGGTTTTGTAAATATTGAGAAAAATTGAGCTTCTCTATGTATTTAGAAATGGAGATATTAGTAAATCACAATTAAAAAAAACATCTTTGCATCTCCATTGAACAATAAATAATGGATAGCATTTTATAACTGCAGGAAAATTTTCTGTATGCTTCTTCAGAGGGATAGTTTTTCTGCACTCAAGTAGTGCTACAATCTTCTAAAATGCATTCTCCTGTGTGTGATTCTGGAACATACCATTAATCCAAAGTAGTTACACAAAGCGCTTCTCAGGTTGATTTTGATAGACTTTGAAAGACTATTTTTCTAATCTAGAAGCTATAGTAGCTTCAAGAAACTTAGAATTGCATGAGGTGACTTGACCTGATCTGGTAGACAGTGGCTGAGAGGGAGGAATTCCTGCTGTCTCCTCTTAATTTTTCTGACTGCATACCTTGGTCACTTATTTTGAGTCTGGCAGCTCCAAAACTGTTCAGACTCCATCTGCAGACCCATTCAGGTCACTGACCTGGCAAAAAGTGAGAGGATGGGTCATGGAATTCTAGTCTGATGAACACCTTTGGCTATCAGCATGGGACAAGAGGTAAGAAGGGAGCTGGAGTGGAAAGCAGGTTGGTGAGGTCTCCCCCTTTTTGGCAGCAATGAGCTGATAGATTTATGTTGCATGTAATTTTCCCTACAAAAAGCAAGATTAGTCATCTCTTGCTACCGCTACCTTTTCCTCCTCCCTAGTCTGCCAGCTCTGTGGAGTCGTGCAATGAGCATGCCTCCTCTGTCTCCTCTCTTGGGGGAGAATTGGGTATTCTCACTTTCCACTATATATTTTTTTTTTTTTCCACATGTGGCATTATTTTTGTTAGAAATGGCCAGAAAAAAGAGCTATCGACTTTAGACTGAATGTTGACAAGTTTGTGAGAGTGCTTTTTTAATTGGTATTTCTGGCCCTTAAGAGACCTTTGTGTCTTGCACAAGGAGGCTTTGCCTTCACAGTACAAAGTGATTCCGTACCAACGGACAAAAGGTTTTAAAAGGATTTTCGCCTAGAACTTAAGTGATTTCAACATGCCCTTGTAAGTTATAGAGCTGAGGACAAAATGAGAGAATGAGAAAGATTTTACATTCCTTGGGAGTTCAGTGAAAAGTTGAGGTTGTATATGCTGTTATCACAGAAGGTACTAAGGATTCTCAAAGGTGATCTACAGTAATTAGAAATTGTGAATTGTGTATCAGTCTGTAGTCTAATTAAGAATGGATTGAGATGAATAAATACGCTCGGCTTCGGAGAGGAAGGGATAGAATCTCAGACAGCTGAGATGTTGAAGTGTTGCTTATGGTACAGGCTACACCTGAGAAGTTAGATTGACTTTACTGTGCCAACCAGAAGGAGCTTCTTTTTTTTTTTTTTGATTTGCAAGAGGTCTGTCTCAGAACACTATATAGGCCTGTCTGACACTATCCTGACCCCAGACTTAATTTTAAAAAGTTGGTTTGCACAGCAAGAAGTGTTACTGCAAGGTGCTAGAGAGTTCCTTACTGGTGCCTTCATCAAGAGTTGAGGGCAGTGACTGTGATGATGATTTCATCATTTCAGTTCAGTCACAGAAAAAACCCCTTAGCAAACTGACCCTCAAGCTTGCCTATTCCTGCCTTCAAGGAGCAGTCAGCGTGTCAAAGATACTGGTCTGAAGCAAAACTGGTTAAGGCAGAGGATGCATGGTCCTTGTTGTCATGATGGAGAATTAATATCTCTCTGAAGGATTCAGTACCTTGTGGGATTTCCTAAACCAGTCAGGGTTCAGTTGCCCATAAAAGTCACTTAACCTTACTAATAATTTTATGCTACATCTTTCTTATTTTTGATCCCTTAATGTTAAATGACTTGTGCAGGTTCACACAAAAAATCTGTGACAAACTCAGGAGCTAAACCCAGATAGCCAGATTCCTAGTCCAGGTCCTTAGGCACTTTCTGGGGTGGCTTCTTTGTAAGCTAGATCCTGAAAAAGAGCCTGTCAGTCATGTGGCACTTCTAGCAAGCTGTAATATCTCTTAGACTAGAAACCTACAAAGAAAATGTGCGTTTTGTAGCCATTTTTGCACAGTATTAGTGTGTCTTTTAGTAACACACCACTGGAAGTGTCATTTGAAATCTTGAATTATAGAAATCTCAGTCTTATTTTAATTACAATCCTACGCTTAGCTAAAGAATAACTGACCTTGACTAAATTACATACCTCAGAATCACAGAATCATTTGGGCTGGAAGGGACCTCTGGAGGTCATCTAGTCCAACCCCCCTGCAGTAGGCAGGGACATCCCCTTCTAGATCAGGTTGCCCAGAGCCCTGTCAAGCCTCGCCTTGAATGCCTCCAGGGATGGGGCCTCAACCACCTCCCTGGGCAACCTGTTCCATTGTTTCACCACTNGTCCTTCTGTATGACATCCCACCCCTCCAACTTATCAACAGCACCCCATAGCTTGGTGTCATCTGCAAACTTGCTGATGGTACGCTCAATACCTCCACGATGCCTGATTTGTGGTGATGTTATTTATCTGATGGTGATGTTTCAGAGAGTGGGGAACTACGATTTAATTTCATTGTCACTTTGTGCTGTTGTGTGGATTTGACTTTGCCCTTGAGATACAGTGCAGCACTGTGTCCTTTAGAGGTTTCTCTATTGGATTGCTGAACTGGAATCTCCTGCCAGGAGACTCACGCAGTGAGGCAGAGCTCTGTCACCCTAAAGGAGCTCCAAGCAATACAGTTCTACAGCGTCTAGTCCAACCACTACATTAAATTATTTTTTATTTGTTTTGAATTCTTGCTCTGAGATGAAAAATTAATTTCCTTGATGAGTGATGCCCGCTTTATGAACCTCCAAGTACAGTTTGGTTGGTGCTGTAGCCAGCGGTGTTACTGTTTCCTGAGGGCCCCTCACTGAATTTCCCAGTAAGCTTTCACTCACCATCTTTCTCTGGGATGTGAAAGTACCTACAGTCTCATCTGTGGTAACAGGCTCAGATAGAGCATGCAGGAATGTGCTAGCATCCCTTGTACCGTAGTGAATTCTCTAAGACGACAGAATCACAGACTGGTTGGGGGTGGAAGGGGCCTCTGAAGGTCATCTTTTCAACCTCCCCATTCTCAAGCAGGGTCACCTAGAGCAGATTGCTCAAGATCTTTTCAATGATCCTTAGTGATAATAACAGCCAGGAGTCAATGGCAAGTTCCCAAGTCATGTCCAAGAAGGGAGCAATTTGAAACAGATTGCACAGGAGTCTCTTGCTGGCTGCAGCTCAATGCAGCTTCCCACTTTCCTGGGTTGCTGACAGGACCCCATGTCGTGTAGCCCGCTCTGCTGTGAGTCCCAGGTGACTGGTGAGGCAGGGCTGCTCAGGAGGCATGCCTCTTGCTCACAGTGTGAGGAGGTAGGCATCTTTTCCTTCTCACACTAAGTCTCCTTCATGGCATTGTCTCTGCAGAGCTACAGCAAAGAATTTGTGAGCACGCTTGCTAAATGTTTGCAATCAGTAAATGGTGGTAGTTAGGCTTACATGCGCCCCATATACTCAACGTCACAGAGACCAAAAATAGAAATGTGATTTTCTTTCCAACCTTGTGCGTCAGCCTGAATAGTAAGAGATTCTGAGCTTTTGTGCTGCATTCTTCTTTCACATTACTGTAAAGATATCTAGTTGAATACAAAGTATTACTTGTTCTATTAGAAATCCCAATGGGATGCTCCTGCAATCTTTTATTGTTATGTTGACTCTCTTTGTTTACATTGCAAATAACCATCACCTGTATACATTTTGTGCCTGTTGCAGCATCTTTCTGCTTTTGTCTCAGATGTTTGTATAATGGCAGTGTATTGCCTGTAAGCACTGAAGTAAGGGAAGGATTTTGATAAATTTAAGAGACTACACAGGTCATGTGTTTGCTCAGTAAGAATTACTGTAGCTGTAAACTGTTTAAAATAAATAAGTCACATCTCTTTCTGGCCTCTGCTCCTGTGCAGAAGGAAAAGGTTTGGAGTAAAATCCAAAGAGCTTGCAGTGACATATGCTGCCTACTTCCAGCTATTGCCTAGCATTTGTGTCATCATATTAGAATTTCAAGATTACAGAACAACATGATAGGAGCCATTTTACATGACAAGATAAAGGCTGTTAAGTCTGAATCCCTGACATCAGGTTCCTTTCTCTTTCTTTCCTTACAGAGACTCTTTGGAATTTTTAATTTACACTGTTGATGAAACTGATGTCTATGGTTTTCGTGTTAGTTTACCTTTTTTAAAAGCTTTTATCAAGTTCTTAGGCAATATCTACTCTTCCTTATTAAGTCCAAAGTATACTGTCAGTCTGCTGAATTTCTGATGTAATATGTAAGCAATCTAAATTGTGCCTGAGCACGGTAAGGGCAAATAATTATTTAAAGATATAAAACCCTGGACCTGGTGAAAACCCGACTTACAATGTTAGAATTCACTCTTGGTGGCAGAGGCAGCTCCAGGGTTACTCTACATTCACTTCTGCCTGAAAGCATTAGCGTATGTGGCTTTGGTGCAGTTGTGCTCCAGAACTGTACATGCAATCATTCAGTTTGTCTTGATAAATGAGAGTGCTTGTACTTGCATTTTTACCAGCACATCTTTTGAGAAAATATTTGAGTTCTGTAGTTTCTAAACCACCTTCATCTGAGCAGAGTGCAGTTTTGCAAAGCTAGTAAAATTATTTGGTGAAGATAAAGGTGAGATCTCTGCTTTTCTATCAGTTACATAAAACAAGGGTGGGGGGAAACAAGCATGGTTTGAGTTGGTAACTGTGAAATGCACAGTTATGTGGCTCCAGCTGGGTTGGTATCTTGCAACAAATATTTACTCAACCTCCTTAAGAGCACAGATGCAAGCTTAAAGAGATTGTTCCTCTCAGAGGTCCATCTAACCGGGTGACTACTGCCTGGGGGACAGCACAAGTGCAGAATGAAAATATCACAGTACTTTATGGAATAATCTACTGGCATGCAATCAATTGGAGGAAAGAATCAGAAGCAGTTTGTTGGTATTTAATAATCTGTATTTTTCTTCTATGACTTTGTCCTGGTACCTTTTGAATCTCCTTGAAGCTAAAAATAAAAAAAATTCATAAAGCCCATGACAAGGAGATCCAAAGGTTAGTAGACAGCTGTGTGAAAAGAGCTGCCTTTCTTGTTTTGAACCAGCTAATATCATTTGATATCCCTTAATTTGTTTATCAGAACAGAGGATGAGTAACTGTTCCCTGTCCTCTATCATGACACTAATGATTTTATAGCTCTCTGCAGATACCTTCATGCTTTCCTTATTCTGCTCCTTCCTTCTCTTTTTTTGATCTCCCCCGCTCCCAAGGTGGATGTGAGACTACTTGTCATTCACAGCTTAATGCTGAATTTGACTAATAAAGCACGATGAGAAAAAATGATGATGTAAAATTGCTTTCACATTTTCCAAGTCAGTTGTTTCATTTCATAATGGTTAAATTAAACCACAAAACACATTAAAACACAAAACAATATAAGCAGGAAAAAAAAGCCTTTTGCTTGACTCAAAGTACATCTTTTGAAGATGTTTTCAGGAACTTATTTTGATGATAAACCAGTGTTGAGTTTGTACTGTGCAAGGCAGATAAAAAGTTTATTTCCTCTTTTGGAGAATGGAATGATGTCTCCCAGTCCTTGCTCTGCCTAGCAGCACTGTCAAGCCTGCACCTGTTCCACAGTGGGAGCTAGGTCAGACTGTCTGGCTCCACCCCAGCTGTGGGACACCATCCTATAGCCAAAATCCAGCATGCACAGGGTCTACATGAAAATTGGTTTCACAGCGAAGATGTTGATCTCCCTGCAGTCTTTGTGCAGGTCTCGATATTTGTATTACTGCTTCTGGTTTTGATTCATACCCTTCCTGACTAATTTTGTAGCTAAGGGCTCGGGCTTATGATCGGTTTAACTCTTAAAAGTTTCAGTCTGACTGCTTATTAGAAAGTTAAAAATAAAGCACTAAGAGCCCCAGTCTTAAATTTTAGTGTTTTTTAAATACTACAATACTACCCAAAACCACAGACAAATATAGACACAAGGCAGTTTTAGTCTTCTTAGGTACAAACTGTTAACTTCAGAAACCGCAAGTACGTCATCAGGCCCTTCACTTAGCTTTAATTTCTTTTTATAGCTAACCTGCAGAATCATCAAAACTTCCCTGTGGCTCTGCGGTATTAATTAACTCTGATAGATGAGGTTTTATTGGTAAATCTGAAATACTGTGCAGTTGAATGCGTAACTTGGCTATACATACTATGGCAGTGGTGTTCATACAGATTACTTGAACACTCATGGCCAGATGCTCCTGATTTTTGGATGACCAAATCTTTGCTTGTCTGGTTGGAAGTATTTTGGACCTGCTTGTAAGAAAAACTGGGATTTTTCTGCAGCTCCCACCATGCCTGTCTTCACCCAGAGGTGTAAAATGGGACTTAGTCAAAACAGAGATCACTTTGGAAATGGTAACTGACCTTTTTCAGACTCAGTATACGAACAGGTAAAATAGGGAAAGGATGCTATCTGTTCCAGAGCAAAGTAACTGTTCTGATGTTTAATTATGTTTTAGGTAACAATAATAAACACAAAGAGGTTAGTGAGAATTATTTAGCTAGTGACTCTCAAAAGACTTTATCCATTCATAACAGTATGGAGGCACATGGAGACTGAACATTTGAGAAAATGATGCAGGGATTGATAACGAGTGATTTGTTAAGCTGTTACTTCTTAGTATTCTTTGTAATGGAGAAAAGCGTGAGAAACCTGGTTGAGAGGAAGAATAGATATGTGTAGGGGAATAGTTGTGCTCTATAGGTACATTAATCCATATCTCAAGCTACCTGGCATCTAGATGTTTAGTAGAAACCCTGGAAGAAGTTGAATGAAGACAAGTCATATTTTATCCCTTCATACTTTTTTCAGTGATACAGCATACCAAGAAGCTTAAAGTGGCAAGCCAGAGCCCCCCTATTTAAAAAAAAAAAGCTCAGCAAACTCTAAAGCAGTTGGTGTAATAAAAATGGTGAGGAGGAAAACCTAGAAATAGTGTCAGACAGAGGCTACAGAGATGAAAATTGTATGCTTTTTTATATATAACTTGTGTACGGGCTGAACTTAAGTATCGCTTTTAGTTACTGGCATCTTTTTATAAGAAAGAAGTAGGAAGACAAACTGAAGGAAGCTCCGTAGAAATTCAGTATATGAATAGGATGCAATGTGACATATCATTAAACATCTTTAAACATTTTCTTTTAAAAATAGTCTTTCAATCCAGTGTATATTACAATACAAATACTAAGCAGGAGTTAAGAAATTTTTAAAAAATCAATGAGTAGGAAAGAAGAGCAAAAGAAGTTGCAGCTTTTAAATTTTTTAACTGTGGAGGAATGTCACAGAGCAACAGAACATGTGATGTTTTATTCTAAGTACCACAAAGTTAAAGTGGAGAGATTAGACAAGTCTTTCAAGGAAGGGGAATATTCTACAAACTGAAAATGTGGGGCAAGATAAATTTGTTAGATGGGTAAGTGGCTACACCTCCACATTATATTTTGTCCCCCTTTCAAAAAGCAAGGGAGTTAAATTTCTATTTTTGTAACTCAAAAGTGAAGAAAAAGGTGCAAATACATAGATGTGTATGTTGATCACGCACTGGTCTTGTGCCTGAGAGTTCAGTGGGTTCAGCTGGAGGCTCTGGCCCAGCCTGCTGTCCCCTGACCTTGCTCATGCACATTTCCCAGAGAGGAAAAGAGATGGAAGGGGGCTGCATGGTGTTGTGGTGTGGTGGAAGGTGTTTGAATGTCAGCGTGCTCTAGAGCTGAGTGTGGTGTCTTGGAGGGCTATCTCTGTCTTCTACTCTCCTCCTCAGAGGCAGCAGGTTTCTGTGTTTGAGCCCAAGTGGACTGAGTTGAGCTGGAAGAGTAGAAGAGTAAATGGTGCTGCTGGGCTGAGCCAGACTCTGCCTCCTTTACTTCTGCAGAGTGATACATTGCTCTGTTAAAGGGAATGGAAATATTTGCAGAATAAGGTACCACTTACTGGTAATGAAAGAGCCTGAGTCTAGTCTTACATTAATATTTATTTAACACCACAATGTTAAGTGAATAGCACTGTAGAGGAGGGAAGCTATTTATTTTTCACACAGCAGAGACATTTTGAAAAACAAGAGATGGTAATGCTATGCTGCTGAGAGGAGTGAACAGCATGAATGCGGGACGTGCATGTAAGGAATTCTGGAAGAGCACACTGCAGCCCTCTCTTTTGGGTGGAAATTAGAAAGAAATAATCTGTATGTCACCAGGATAGCAGAGAGAAGGTTTGGAGCCTGCTGTTGTTTTCAGAATTATGTTTTTATTAATTTGCTTCTTCATTTTAAGCTCAAAACATAGCTAGTACAATTGTAGGACTAATAATATTTTACAGTAGAGCCTGTGAAAAGACAAGGGATACTGTAATCTAGTTTTGGGTTACACTTGCCTGACTGACCTTCAGTCATTGTTTTCCTAACTCAGTAGAAGGATGAAGTGTCTAGGTGGGATGTGTGAATAGGTATGTCAGGGCAGAAGTCTTGCTTTATATTTCATAAGAATTTCTCTTAGCCCTTCTTCCCCTCTGGAACATTTGGATAGCTTTTGTTTTAAAACATTAGAATTGCTTTTCCGGTTAAAAAGAATTTTCACTATTGCCTTGAAACCTTCACAATCAATATCTTTTTCATGGTTGAGACTATGTGGCTTGTTTTGCCCATGAACCAAATGTATGGAGTCAGATCAGTTTGGTATAGCTGATGAAGGCTAGCAAAATACCTGAAAAGTACCTTTTAACCAAATCCTTTCTACTTTTTTCATCATGAGGTGGTTTGCAGAGAATCCCTTAGCTATAAAGACAGCGGAGAGGATGGGGATTCACTAAAAGCAATGTGATCAAACCAGGAACATTTGATGCACACACTAAATTTTGAAATGCTGCTGCCTTGGAAAAGTCATCTTTCATGTGGTTGTGATTCAGCCCAGAGATGAGTTCCAGGGAGAAAGGAGAAATAGAAATACACATACTGGCTGGCAATTGTGTGAATAGCAGTAAGTGGGTAGTTGAAAGCCAGCAGATTTCAACTATTGGGTTTCTCCCAGTTTGCTTTTTCACAAATAGCAATCATGGCAAGGGATAAACACTTTTCCTTGTTACTTTGTGGGATCTGAATTATTTCCTAGATGGATAGATATTCCTCTGCAACAAGCTAGATGGTAACATTTTGTGTGCCATATTTCAATGCGGGTTCTACAAGAAAAGAATGTATCTTGGTTTATTATTTTATGCAAATTACTTCCTCTAGCAAGAAGAATTTCAAGCACTATCTAGGTCATTACTAGTAGAATGTAGTTCATGAAAAAAGTACCACAAAAGAAATTTAAATCACAGTGTCCATCTATTCTGGGCAGATCATTGAAATATATACTCTAAAAACCCAACCCAAACAAAAAAAACCCTAACCCCAAAAAGAAATCCCAACAAGCAAAACCTGGCCTTAGAAATGGAATAGATGGTTGGGCATTTCTTTCTGGTTTTGATTACATGATGGCAGCCAATGTAACTAGTTGTGTAGGTATCACAGCTCTGTACTATTCAGAATTGTATTTGCAAAGAATTAAAATAATACTGAAGATGTGGACTTGAGTTTCTATGGCATGGTAATAAAATATGTGAGATGGTCAGTGTAGATAAAATAGTTGTTTCTTTGCTGATGTTAAGCATTTTCTAATCCATGATGAATAGATTTAGCTATGTTTAAAGTTTAGCACTCTCTTTTGACACAAAAGTATGGTTAATAGTGATCATGCTTAGCAGCCATTTGACTCTGCTTACTGCGTGCATAGGACCTATGTGTGCTTTCGGAAGTTCATCCATGGTGGTAGCAATGGAAAACTGTATGCTTCAACCAGATCATGGTACCCGTGTGCTTCTTACTGGCAGGACCTGAGTTGACCACCTCTCCTCCTCGCAGTGGATCTACACTCCATATCATTTTGCTTAGGGCAACCTTATGCTTTTTTGAACAACGTATAGTGAAAAGCATATGCCAAGAAACTTAATTGTACAGATGTTCTACCTCCTTCAACACAAACCTATCATTTATTATGTTTTTTTCTAAACTGGAAATGTATTACTTTAAGGTAACCATTCATTAAACTTTGAGAATCTGTGAGATGATAAACAGTGTAAAGTTAAGCAGTGGTCTCTTCTAGGAAGTTAGTACTTTGTCAGCATATATCAGAAATCAGACTTGGTCTGAGCTCTTAGAGTAGTTGCAGCTATAACCTAGCATTTACTTCCTAGATTCAATACTGCAAAAAGGTTTTCAAAGATAAAACATATTTATAGCTGAAAACATCCTTTTGAGAATTATCTAGTAATAGAAAACAAACAGAAATTCCGAAAAAAAAATTTGAAAGGAGGGGGAAAAAAGTGTCCTTTCTCCAGTTTCATTTGTTTTTCTGTTAGTAAAATTAGGGAGGTAGCCTGTTTGGAAAAGTAACTCTCAAATACAAATCTTAATACTAACATGAGCACTTTAGAAATGCAAGACAGTGCAATGTATATTTGTGCTAAACCTCCAGCAACACAGACTCCTTCTGTAAATCTTATGAGCACACCAGAAATTTTAAAGGAAATTAATAACTGAGAAGATCTGAAATTGCAAAAAAATTATTTGAAGCTACAGGTTTGTTTTTTTTCCAAACATACTCACGATTATGTCTTCTAAATAAAACAAAAAGCAAAAGCTATTTCCCTACTTCCCCAAATTAGTTCTGGGCTAATTATATTTTTAGCAGTATTTTTGAACATGTATGACATTTAATTTGTCCAGTTCTGAAAAAGTACATGGCCTGTAACATGACACGAAATTCAAATGTTCATAAAATGTTCATGATGGACAAATTAATTTCCCATGTTTCTCTTGGTTGCATCTGAGTTATGCTACTGAGAGTTTCAAAAACAAAATTACTAGATTAGATTTCTGCTTGTATAAATTTTGTGCTGGGAAGCTAAGTATGCTGCAGATAGGTGTCAACTTCTTTGAGGTGATTTTTAGAAGTCTTTGATAGAGAAACATATTTTTCAGTATAGAGGAATAAGTTTGACATCCAAATTCAACCTTAGCTCTTTAGAAATATGAAAATACTGGTCTGAAATAAATCTAGAAACTGATGCAGAGAATAAGGAGCTCAAATGAAAGTATTCTGGTATATACTGATGATGCCATTTTGCAGCACTTTTCTCCCTACATGGTCTGTATCCAGTCTTCTGGACTTACTTATGAAAAGGCAAAGTCTGCGTACTTTCCTTCCAGTTTTTCTGCCTCTGATCCCAAAGGAAAAATGTTTTACGTTGTTAGAACATGAGTGTCCATTTTGCTATGAGATACAAATGTCATTCTATAACCATGTTACTTACCCTTGTGTTTGCAAATCAACATTTCCAGACAGACTTGCCACATGGTTGTTTCATAGTTACGCATACATTTTAATTAAATTGCCTATTTATTACAGGTTTTACCAATTTTTCTAAAAACTTCCTTATACTTTTTTGGCCATTTTTATGTTCTGTAATTACCATCAGAACTTTACAGTGAAGAACAAAGAGATTCACTCATTCAGAAGAAAGCAGAATTATCAAAACATAAAGAATTAACTAAAACCAATGATAAGTTGCTGGGTTTTTTTCATTTCTTTCAGGATAACTGATCACAGCAGGGATCATTTACAACTTACTTTTCCCCAAATGTAAACTCAATGTTGTAATGCAAACATTAAACTGGAATTAAGGGTGATGGTTGGGTATTTTTTATGCAGAGGATGCCTACTAGTTTAATGATAGACTTTGATATCTGAAATTAACAAAATTTGTACCTTGTAAGCCCTAAAAAAAGAAAAGCCTCTTGCTGTCTTTATTAATTGATTTATTACTTCTAAAAGCATCTAATAATTGGTAGAGCCAAATGGTTATTTATGAAATGAAATCTGTAATGAATTCATTATATTTCATTCCAATCAGTATTATTAGAATCAGAGTTATTTTGTCAACAGTACTGCAAAAAAAATGTACAAAATGAAGTGACCTGGACCATCTCTTGCTGTTGTTAAAGTAGAGCTCTGGTGAGCTGCTGAACACAAGGAAGGGAGTGTGCTGAAGTGAACAAGCTGCTTCAAGCATTTGCAGAGAGCATTCTGAATGAAATAGTTTTTATCGTGGAAAATGGTTGCATCCCAGTCCACCCAGGGCTGTGTGAACTGTAGACTTGTGAACTGCTTGCTGTACAACCAGAAGTGATAAGGAAGCTTGTCGTAAGAGTTTGGCTGATAAGTGCTTTAGTGTTTCCCCCATGGTATCATTGAAGTACATTCTTTATTCAGATGCACCAGGCTTCAGACACTGGGGGTGATGACCATCCTGCGTTACTGACTGTGGCCTGACTCTACTCCCCCTCCTTCTCTCACAATGACAGCGACTCTAGCACTGACTCCCTCCTCCTCCATTCCCAGGCCCTTTTCCCCTTCTTGCATGTCTGTTTTCTAAATGACATTCTCTATGGCGTCCTCTAGATATACTAGAGATATACTGATTAGTCTTGGGGAATGTGGATGAGCAGCTTGTCTGAGTAATTCCTATGGAAGTGAAGTCATTGATGTCAGTAGAAATAACTTTAATTTGTTTCTTTTCCAAGTGTACCTCATCATGGTATTTAAAATTGTGTAGCAATGTGCTTTTACTCTGTTCCAGTCAGTGTGCAGTTTAGCATCTCAGCATTCGTTTCAGTTTTCGGGTGCTTAATTGACTTAGTTTTTCTACAGCGAAGCCCATAATCTTGCTTATATTGTCGTAAGCAGAAAGGGGGCAGTCCAGAAGGTTTCTGGAATGTGTGGATGGTAACTTCCTGATGCAACTGGTGAGAGAGCCTTCCAGGGGCAGTGCTCCACTAGATCTTCTGTTTACAAACAGGGAAGGGCTGGTGGAAGATGTGGTGGTAGGAGGTCGTCTGGGGCATAGCGACCATGATATGATAGAATTTTCAATAGTTGGTGTAGCTAGGAGAGCTATCAGCAAGACCTCTACCTTGGACTTCCAGAGGGCTGACTTTGGACTATTGAGGACACTAATTCAGAGAGTCCCTTGGGGAGAAGCCCTCAAGGGCAAAGGGGCCCAGGAAGGCTGGGCTTACTTTAAGAATGAATTGATGAAGGCACAGGAGCAGGCCATCCCTGTGTGCCAAAAAATGAGCCGGCGGGGAAGAAGACCAGCCTGGTTAAGCAAGGAACTTTTGAAAGAACTCAGGGAAA
>VWZO01013360.1:27511-41548 GCA_013396975.1 Bucco capensis | reverse complement strand
GAAGGGGCTGGAGGGGAAGCCATATGGGGAAAGGCTGAGGGAACTGGGACTGTTCAGCCTGAAGAAGAGGAGACTCAGGGGGGACCTTATCGCCCTCTACAACTACCTGAAGGGAAGTTGTAGTCAGGTAGGGGTTGGGCTCTTCTCCATGGCAGCTAGTGACAGGACAAGAGGCCATGGCTTGAAGTTGCAGCAGGGGAGGGTTAGACTGGACATTAGGAAGCACTTCCTCACACAGAGGGTGATTGGGCTATGGAACAGGCTGCCCAGGGAGGTGGTTGAGTCACCGTCCCTGGAGGTGTTTAAGAAAAGATTGGATGTGGCACTGAGTGGCATGGTTTAGATGTTTTGGTGTATTGGGTCATAGGCTGGACTTGATGATCCTGGGGGTCTTTTCCAGTCTTGGTGATTCTGTGATTCTGTGATTCTGTAATTCTCTTTGATATTACTTTAAAAACCTCAGTGCTGAGAATCTCCCAAAGTAGGGAAAAGTAAAATGAAAATAGTGCAATAAAAGTGGTTTGCTTTTTGGTATTGGCTTTAAAATTTTAATTTGTAGAAAAGCTAAAGCATGCTTGAAGTTATAGAGTAGTCTGGTCCTAGCTGAGATCTGCCAAATAAATGGCAAGGCAGTGGGAGACTCACAGCAGCACCCTAGTGACAAGGGGTAAAGCTCTTCATCTTCTACTGTTCTTCCTTCCCACACTTGCTTCTGTCATCTGCTGCTTTTTAGCCTCAGATCATGCTCAGGTGTGAATGCTGCATGAAATCTCATCCTACTGCAGAACTGCATTTTACTAGGAATGGTCTTTACATCCAAGTTGTACTTCCCTTTTCTAAACCCACTTGAGGCTTGCTTAGTTGCATGAACAGGGTATAATGAATATGCAGACATACTCCCAAAGTTGTTTCCTCTTTTTCCTTTGGTGGCTTTGAATTTTTCACATTGTGAAGCTGTGATAATTCTCAATATTTTTCCATTTTCTGGTGGACTTTACTTTTTGCCTCTGTTAAAAAAGCATGTATACTTTTTTGCTTCTTAGTTTCCAGCACTGTTTCTGTGCACAGACTCTGGATGCTGAATAGCTTGTATTTGACTGGTTTTCTACCTTTACTACAGTGTTAGAAAAACACTGAGATATTAATGAAAGTTGTTAATGAGAGATATTACTGAAAGAGTTGGAGAAGAAAAAGGTGCACTTGCCCAGTGTTCAGCAGCATGCATGTCTTCTGCCTTGTTAGAGGTTAAAATGGAGACAGAGCTGCCTTCATGAGAGAGGAGTGGTGGAGCAGATGATATAAGATGAAGAGTTCAAGATGGGCCAGAAATCTCAGTTCACATGATGGTGATGAATTTAACCGCATGTTTAAATGAACACTGCAGCAGACTGCTAGCCAACCTACTGTTCTAGACCAACAGCTAGTTCTTTCCTTTTGCATATTGAAAGTATTTTTCTTTTGCAGGTACTATTTGGTTCTGAGAACTAGGCCATTAGAAAACAAAAAAAAAACAACCCCCAACCCAAACCACTCTATAGTGTAAGATTCACAATAAAATAGCAAGAATCACAGCACTTGGCAACTCCTTTCTCTTTAATGAGAAGACTCTATTTGGCGCTTTTTCTTCTGACGGCACAATTTCTGGAGGCAGTCATCTATGCAGGAAACCCAACTCATATGTTTAGGAATCCCACAATTGTAAATCTTTGGAAATGTGTATGACACAAAACCTAAAAAGCAAGGTATTTTTGGTTTTTATTACTGTGAATTCCAAAGCTGTTTTCATGGTCTTTTAATGAGGATAAGCAGTAATATTGTTGATAACATATTCTTCTCCCTGTCATGAAGAAAAGAGAAAAACAAGCAGCAAGGTTATTTTATACCCTCCTAAGCATTACTTTTCAAGGTCTTTTGTTGATTTTGTGTTTTATATATAACCGACATCTTTTAAATCAACTATTTTATTTTTATTTAAATTAGGCTATAATTTAAAAAGCACTAAAACTATATTAAGACTTCTATATTTGTTTACTGCAACATTTATTTATGAAATAGCTGTTTCAATATGAAATAAGGGAAATGAAAAGTCACAAGCCACAAGACTTTCATTCCAGATTTTGGATATGAGAAGGTTTTCACAGAAATATATTTTGTTACTCTGTTATAAAGATGTAGGCATACACTCATATAGCAAAACTACATTTCATTTCACACAGAAGTATAAAGTACATATATTTATGCATGTACAGTTAACTTTTGTAGGCATCTGATTAAAGTACTAAATAGAAATTCTACTGGAATTTTTGATATAGTAATATTCAATAAAATGCCATAAACAGTTGTGGGGGGGGGGGTTGTTGGTTTGTTGGGGTTTTTTTGTTTTGTTTATTTTGTTTTTTAATTTGTCCTCCTATATATACTTGAATAAACAAACATAGAGTGACAAGATTTTTTTTTAGGAATATGACTCTTCTTTTCTAACTAATAAGTGTGAATAGTACAGAAAAAAAAAACCCTACCTGGAGAAACTGTGGAGAATTCTCAACAGTTTCCAAATAAAAGGAAACAGGGTACTACTTCTTGACACATATGGAGCAACCTCACTTCCAGCTGGAAGCCTGCCCTCGCTGCCAGAATTGGCTTTTTGAAAGTGTTTTCCTGGCCACAGTGAATGTTTCACATACTAGTCAAGGTCAATGTGGTATCCATCAGGAATCTTTATTTTTCATGTTTGGATCTTTTAAGACATACTGTTCTTCCAGCCCTTTTAGAGTTGGTGGTCATATGGTTTTCTGCCAATATGTGTTCTTTAATTTAAAAGCAGAGAATGGCATAGCATTGCTTTTGAGATAAAATGTAGTGAACTCCAAGAGGAAATAAACTGTGACTTCAGGACCATTACTTACTAAGAAAGAGTAAAGCTTATGCCAAATAGATCAACATTGATCATGGATAAATTTAAATGGAAATAAAAGTAAGCTTTCTAAACATTGAAAGGATAAGATGTTGAATCTGGCTTTTAAAGAGGAAAATAGTCAAGTTAGCTGATGGAGAAGGTGCAGCTGTCTGTGACAGCACAAGGTTGGACTTGGAGAAGCTGTCATTCATTGCTCTCCAAGCCTATGTTCCCCTATCCTGCTGGCAAGAATTGTTTTATTTCATTGTTTATTCCATGTTATTAGAGGAGTCTCATGGGCCCTTAGGACCATGCCTGTGTGAGGGTGTTTATGCTTGAGGTGCAAAGCCTGAAAGCTGCTGAGTCAGTTCCATGTTTCACAGTATTTCCGAGTCAGAGGCAATGGCAGAGCCAGTAGGGACTAAAAAGTATGTTTGGTATTTTCCTTCTTTACACCCTCTTTCTTAGCCCTCTCAAATCTTACTCTGGGAGAGACTTTGGCTTAAGGCATCTCTAAGCCCTCAACTTCCAGTGTTCATTCCATCATGACTTCTTTCTGTATGCATCTAATTACTTGGTGATGTCCCTCTTGAGACATCAAGCTAAATAACTTATGCAGCAAATGTCCTTCCTGTGTTTTTACATCCATCACCCTAGAATTATTACATAAGTGCATAGAATCATAGAATCATAGAATGGTTAGGGTTGGAAGGGACCTCTGGAGGTCATCTAGTCCAACCCCCCTGCACTGGGCAGGGACATCCCCAACTAGATCAGGTTGCCCAGAGCCCTGGCAAGCCTCGCCTTGAATGCCTCCAGGGATGGGGCCTCAGCCACCTCCCTGGGCAACCTGTTCCAGTGTTCCACCACCCTTGTGGTGAGGAACTTCTTCCTAATGTCCAATTTAAATCTCCTCCTCTCCAGTTTAAAACCATTGCCCCTTGTCCTTTCACTGCAGGCCTTTGCAAACAGGCCCTCTGCAGCCTTCTTATAAGTTCCCTTTAAGTACTGGAAAGTCACTATTAGGTCCCCCCGAAGTCTTCTCTTCTCCAGGCTGAACAATCCCAGCTCCTTCAGCCTGTCCTCATAGGAGAGGTGTTCCAGCCCCCTGATCATTTTTGTGGCCCTCCTCTGGACCTGCTCCATCAGATCCATGTCCTTTCTGTATTGAGGGCTCCTAGAATTATTACATAAGTGCATCTACCAGATGCCTTATTCTGCTTTTACTGAGAATTACTATGGAAGTAATTCTCATTAATTCTAAATAATTCTTATGCTTATTCATGGAGAATAAGCAGTTTGAGCTGAAGACACTGCATCTTCTTCTGCATCATTACACAATAGTGAGGTGTCTGCGAGTCACTGCAATCACTCCCCTGTGCTAAATCTGCCTCTTACCAATGGACTGTCTGGCCTGGGCCATGAAAATAGATTGAGAGGTAACACTGATTTGTATCTACCCGTAATGTGATTCCTTACCAGAAGAACATTAAGCTAAGGGATTTTTGTTTGGTTGATTTGGTTTAAGACAATTAAAAAAAGGCAAAATCTCTTAAAGAGTAGAAAGATAAATTAGTATGGTTTTAATCTGTGCCATTCTGCTATCAGATGGTATATTCTATAGCCTGGTCTAGATTCTCATTTGATTATAGCTTAATTCTTTAAAGTAGCATTTTAAAATGCAAAAATAAGGAATGCTTTATTTAAATGGTAGTATTAATGGTTTTTAAACAGTCAAAATAACAACTTAGTAAGAATTAGCTTTGTTGGTAAGGTTGCAGTGTTGCAGTATGTGAAGTTTTTCTAACTCCTCTTGAGAGAAAAGTTAGCCTCATGACAGGCTTGTGTTGATAGCCAAATTTAAATGTGGCTTTATTGTGATGGGATTCAAGCATGTCTCAGAGAAAACAATTACGCCAGCTCAGACTTTTAAAAAGCTGGCATTTAAAAGGCTAAATGATTCTTTGTCACTTACCCATGACTGGAAAAGTCAATATGAAAGGAAACTCTGATTTATGCTGTGGCTGCCACAACAGTAACAGGGTGTTTATCTTGGTAGTTTTGCCCTGCTAAAAAGCAATCTTAACACAACATTCATTAAAAATTGCAGTTTTTATTTGCTCACTTTGAATGTATGCTGTAATGTTTTGACGATGCAGAAATATTTCTGACAAAGAGAAGATAAAATGTTTTGTGATTTAACTCTCCATTGATTGCAAAATGAGTTGATTTTTATTTAACATTTAAAGCATGATCCAGCAAAGAAAATTGGTATTGCACCTAATCCATTTTTAACAGTGATTTTATTGGGGCTCTCCAAAGCATTGCTATCGTGTTATAGATTGAAAAGAATAGAAGTGTGTCTGTATTAAAAGTTTGCTATAGGGAACATCTCTCTCTATTTCCTTCTGCATCCCTGCCCCCCAAATCTACTTTTTATGTCCCTTCATTTTACAGAACCTGTGCTCTGTCTTGGAAGTGAAACATTGCAGGAGCTTAGTAGTGCTGAGAATGGACAGGAATTTAATGCAACAAAGAGCTGATATTTAGAATACCATTCATAACCAAGAAAAGGAAACTATGGACAGTTAAATGTTAAATGTCAGAGGGAAACTGAAACATTCCTTAATCACAAATCTCCTTCCATTGTTCCCTATGGGTGGCCACTGTTGAGAAACCTCAGCTGAGGACTATAGACTAGAAGCTCCCAAATGTGTAATCCCTGCATCTTAGGCTCACTGATGGCATTTGCCATGAAAGATGAACTGAACTGAGGAAAAGCCATGAGTTTCTCAGAGAGGTTTTGGAAGATCAGTGCTGCTTTTGTGTTTGAACATGTTCGGTTTTCTCTGAGAAGGGAAAAGCGTGTTCCTGTTTAAACTGGACACTGGTAGTGAGTGGTCGTTTCAGGGAATTGCCAGTACAGACTAGCCCAAGGCTGACTTGAAGGGAAGGGGTGGAGGAGAGAAGGAGAAGCTTTCTGAACTCTCTATAAAGAATATAAAGGTGGAGGTACACCTGTACTTAACTAACCATAGGGGGAATCTCTTCTACGTTTACATGCATATTTCTCATGACACTCTTCACTTCTTGTTGACTTTGCCATTATGTTAAAATCACATAGGGTTACTTTTGCCTTCTGTTGCCCCACAACCCACTGGCCAACCCTTGTTACACTGTAGAAACCTTCCTGAGTAAGTCTAAAGGCTGCAGCACAGAATGATGATGAGGCAGAGCTCAGTGTTGAGCTGTTGTGAGAGGGTGTGTTTAGCCAAAATGGACTTTTAAAACAGAAAAGGTAGAATTATTTGAGAAATCTATTTTTAGATTTTTATTGATTCTCTGTGTAGTCATTAAGAAGGATCCAACTTTGTTCTCTGACAGCATCATAAGTCTGATGTAATTCCAATAGCAGAAAAAAGCAGGGAAGAATGCTTTGTTTGTGTCGTACGAACAGAGTGAATCAGTGCAGGTAATGGTGTGGGCAATAAGTAAATGCAAGATTTGAATGGCTGTAATAGATAGGAGGATGAGGGCATTTTACACAGAAGAAGAGCAGAAGTCAAGATCTTAACTTAAAATAGTGAAAAATGTAACCCCAGAAACCTTGCGGAGTAAGATCTTTCTGGCTCTATATTAGACAGAGAAGCAGATAAGGTAAATTCTTAGATCTACAACAACTGAAATATTTCTCTTACCCCATTCCAGGTGTTCCTTTCAGGATCAAAGTAAAAGTTTATAAACTGTAGTAAAAATAGGTATAAAGAATAAAATTTGAGCTCAAATTAATCAGTCTAAGCAACTTTAAATTTTGAGAACCCCAACGAATTCAGGGAACAATAGAAAATTACACCCTCATCAACAGTTTATTTGCTAGAAGGATCCTTTAGTTCAGCTAATAAAAAATATTTTCTATTACTGTGCAGGACTGTCAGTAGTCAAGCAAGATCCTGGATGCACTGGAAATAGATGTGTTTGTATCTTAGTGAAATTGTATCAGCTATTTGAAGATTATGAATGATAAAAGAATAAATTTGATGGTGCTGACTTCAATAAAGAATAATATTAAGATAGCTGCAGGCAGACAGTTTTTAAGATGTTGCAGTGTAAAAATTTGCCTTTATAGTATATGCCTTCAGGAAAACTAGTTAAAAAGCAAATAAGCATTATAGAAGAACTAAGAGAAAAGCTTTTTCTTATAGTAATTGAGTAAGGTCTGTTGCAAAATGTTGAATATGCAATGTAATCTCAAATTCTCAAATTGGACTCTAGGAGTTGCTGGCAAATTTTCCTTGTTGAAGATTGTTGCTGGTCTGTGCTTTCACATTTATACACCACAAGTTTTATTTCTGGAAGAAATGTAGTCACAGGGAGATCTGTAATTTCTTTAAAACTTGCTTCTAGAAGGAAGTATACTGTCTGCTGACTTAGTGTAGGTGGGGTCATATCTTCTGATAGCTGCTCTTCCACCTTGAAGTAGTTCAGAGCAGACTGATATGGGGGTTAGCAGTAGACACAAGATCAGCAATAAGATCAAAAAGATCAGTCACAAGATCAGTAACAGCTTTTGCCCTTTTTGTGTGTGTGAACAGCACCCCTGAACAGCCCTGCTCCTCTTTAGATATTGGCTCCATTGTGCAACTGGATTCATGGCACAATGATGCCATTTGTTCCAACCTTGCAATGGAACCTGAACGGTACTCATATGACCAACGGTATGAAATTCAACCAGGCCAAGTGCAGAGTCTTACACTTAGGCCACAACAACCCCATGCAGCGCTCCAGGCTGGGAGATGAGTGGCTGGAGAGTGGCTCAGCGGAGAGGGACCTGGGAGTACTGGTTGATAGCCAGCTGAACATGAGCCAGCAGTGTGCTCAGGCAGCAAGGAAGGCCAATGGCATCTTGGCCTGTATCAAGAATAGTGTGACCAGCAGGACTAGGGATGTGATCCTCCCCCTGTACTCTGCACTGGTGAGGCCTCACCTTGAGTACTGTGTCCAGTTCTGGGCCCCTCACTTTAAGAAGGATGTTGAGGTGCTGGAGAGGGTCCAGAGGAGAGCAATAAGACTGGTGAAGGGGCTGGAGGGGAAGCCATATGGGGAAAGGCTGAGGGAACTGGGACTGTTCAGCCTGAAGAAGAGGAGACTCAGAGGTGACCTTATTGCCCTCTACAACTACCTGAAGGGAAGTTGTAGTCAGGTAGGGGTTGGGCTCTTCTCCATGGCAGCTAGTGACAGGACAAGAGGCCATGGCTTGAAGTTGCAGCAGGGGAGGGTTAGACTGGACATTAGGAAGCGCTTCCTCACACAGAGGGTGATTGGGCTCTGGAATGGGCTGCCCAGGGAGGTGGTGGAGTCACCATCCCTGGAGGTGTTTAAGAAAAGATTGGATGTGGCACTGAGTGGCATGGTTCAGATGTTGGGTGTATAGGGTCATAGGCTGGACTTGATGATCCTGGGGGTCTTTTCCAGTCTTGGTGATTCTGTGATTCTGTTGTGCCAAGTTTTCCCTTTCAACATCTCTTACGGGGAAAGGCTGAGAGAGCTGAGTTTGTTTAGCCTAGAGAAGAGAAGACTGATGGGGAATCTTATGAATCCTTATAAATACTTAATGGGTGGGTGTCAGGAGGATTGGGCCAGTCTTTTTTCAGTGGTTCCTAGTGACAGGACAAAAGGTAATAGGCACAAACCTGAACACGGTAAGTTCCATCTAAATAAAAGGAGGAACTTCTTTACTTTGAGGGTGGCATACCACTGGAACAGGTGGTGGTGGAGGCTCTGTCTCTGGAGACATTCAAAACCCACCTGGACGCCATCCTGTACAACCTGCTCTAGGTGAACCTACTCTGACAGGGGAATTGGACTAGATGATCTCCAGAGATTCCTTCCAAGCCCTAACCTTCTGTGATCACATCTCAGAGATCACAGCTTCCTCTTTTAAAAGACTAGCAGAACCATACCGTTAAGGGTTAGGGCTAGGCCAACCACTAATCCAGTGACAGGCACTCTCTACTGTCCCTTTCCCCCTCCCTCTGGGAAGGGAAAGGGAATAAAGGAGAAAAAGAGACTTGTGGACTGGAAATTAAAACGAAACCTACTTTAATATAAATAATAGCAATAAAATGAAACATACAAATATGTACAAAACCAGTATTGAACCCAAACCCCCTTGATGGCA
Organism: Bucco capensis; assembly: GCA_013396975.1. Classification (NCBI taxonomy): domain Eukaryota; kingdom Metazoa; phylum Chordata; class Aves; order Piciformes; family Bucconidae; genus Bucco; species Bucco capensis. The sequence goes on along the minus strand of VWZO01013360.1, from coordinate 32,474 downwards.
ACTATGTCATCACCAGTGCTGTGCAGGCTCAGCAGCAGACAGAAATCAGACTGAGAGGGGCTGGATCCTGGAACTGGATTCAGGAACTCTTGGACTGAGATGGAAGGTAGAACAGAGTCCTCCTCAGATACTGACCATTGAAGAAGAAAAATGGAAAGAAGAAGGAACTGACCTACAGCTTTATACTGAATATGACATATATGAAATGGAATACCTAGCTTTATACTGAATATGATGTATACAGAATGGAATACCTAGTTGTTCATTTTAGGGTCACCTGAACTCCCCACTTCACTCACCTTCAGGGAGGCCTGAAGGTGCAGCCTTTTACTCTGCACTCCCCATTGTGGTACACAAGGTTTAGCAGTGACCTTGGTCTGCAGACCAATCTTTAGTAGTGTATCTAAACATTAACACTTAGCACTGCTAGAAGCAGGCACTGTCGGTGAAAACATGCTGTTAATTTAAGAAAGCACAGTTAATTAGAGGAGCTTTAGCTAAGAAGTAAAACCACTGAACAGAATTAGTTCTGTTCTAACTCAAACCAGGACACATACCAACAGCCCCTTTTTCAATTGAAGTGTACACCACAAACCCAAGACTGTTAGTTGGTTTTCATCTTAACAAGCATAGAGACACTTAATGGTTTTAATGGATGTAGTTTATTTACACACAGCTTGAGAAGGCAGAAATATTACATGCTGTTCTTTCAAGTTAGCTTTAAGTCACACTGGGAGGGCAGTAAAGGCAAAATCGCCGCACTCACATGAATTATACCATAAATTATAAAATGCAAAAGGAGCAAGTGGTTCTTTACTACATCTTTCACTCAGAGTGTAGGTAAAGAACAAGCTGTTGAGTAGGGGAGTTGTAATGCCACAGATTGCTATGTGTTGTTAAAAGGGAATTTTCTAGTCAAACTGGGTAATCGTCTCTGACAAAGATATTTTTGTAAATGGAAGTCAGTATGGTTGTTGATGATAATAGGTTTCCAAGAGCAGTATGAATGTACCTGGTAATTCCTAGGAAAATGAGTGATAAAACTAGTTCCATTTTACTTGACTGCGTTTAATTTTTTGTCCTCTTCATAAGTGGCTCTAGGAAACTCTTGTGTGTATCTTGGATTAGCCACCCAGTCTGGTTTCAATCCTCAGGTTAAGACCAAGGTAGAAAGCTAGTAGTTCATTTTGTATTTGCTTCTGCCTTTTTCTTTCTTAATATTGGCAAAATGTATAATTCAGGCTCTGCAGATATGTATCACTATTTTCTGGAACTTTGCACTAAGTTTAGTTTGTCACCAGGAGCAGAACAAAACTTTTGTGGGAGACCATCGAAGTAAATGGTGGAAAATAGCTGTTTGCCATTAAATGCTGTGACAGTAGTGTGAGGTTTCTGCAAACCTAAATTTTACTTCAGAGAAAAAAGGGACTAAAAAAGAACCAAGATCTTTAATTGTAATTTCTGTGTATATGCATTTATATGCATGTATTTAGTTAGTTGTAAAATTCCTGCAATAAATGATGTAAGAAAAACATTTACATGCTCCTTTTTGTTACCCCCATCGACCTTAACATTGTTTACAAGAAACTGGCATTGAAGGTGTCAATCTAAAATGGATTCTGACACTGTTGTCTTCCATTCATTGGAGCATAGCTCCAGTAAATTGGTATGAGTTTTTACAGACAATGGCATTTAAAACAATCCATGACTCAACCAACAGCTATGATTTATTGTCAGTCACTTGGAGCTGCCAAAGCACCAGAAACAAAGAATTGCTTTGGAAAAGGTTTGTGTGGGTGGTATACCTTCTTTTTGCCTCTGTGGCTGGTCTCAACTCCAGTAAATTCCAAGAGAGAATTTACAGGAGGGTGATGACGCCCAGGTAGAAAAACAGCCATCAGTGAGAGGAAGTTTCATTTGCATCACTGCAAATTGGTAGGAAGATGATTGGCGGTGCTGTTGCCTATCAGCAGTGCCCTGCATTACTGTAGGCTGTTAACTCTCTCTTACCCTGGATGTCAGCTATTTTTTTTTTTTCTTTCTGACCATCTGTGTCGCGGGAGAGGATGAACATTAACTTGGTGTGTCTTGTAGCACTGAGAGTTTTCTCACTGTGAGGAAAAAGTTATGAAAGTAAGGCTATATTTTTCCTATTCATCCACAGAAGATATCAGTATTTTCACCTCTGGCACTATGTTCGTACTGCATGATCACTGGTAGTTTTACAGGCAGCCTCACCATTGAATTGGTTGATTATTATATTCAGAACATTAAGGCAAGAGACCGAGCAAACGGATTTTTCACCATAACAGTCTTGTATGATTATTGCAGTGATTTAATCTGTTTACTAGAGAGAGAAATGTGTAGCCATTGCAAACTGTCTATAATAATTAGTTCATGATAACAAAGTTATGTCTGGGTGATTGCAATGCAGACTTCTGAGTGCATTTTTATGGAAAAATATTAACACTACTGAGTTAAATGAAACTGAACTAATCCTATTGTTATCTATTATATTTTAAGCAAGAGCTGTTAGCTTGACCAGTGCAATAGGAGTGACATATATACAGTTGTTTATGAAATTATTTGAATGAAATCTCGATGGCAGGTAATGACCCTGTGCTGAGGTGTGTGTCAGTGGGTGTTTTCTCCTATACCTTTCAGACAGAGGTACCCCAGTTTCTCCAATTAGGCTACCCCTTGTCTTCCTTGAGGTCTGCACTAAAGATGGCTAAAGGCATAGCCACAGTTTCTCATGCAAATGGGTATTGCCTATCATGGAAGCCTTATGTACTGTGTTTTTTTTCCACTAACACCCTTTTTCCTGATGTTTTGCCCTTCTGATGCAAGCTTGCTGTGAGCAGCTTTGCCATCCCAATGCCATGCTTCTTAAAATCCTTCCTGTGAGATGCAGAAACTGGTTTTCATCAAAATTTTCCATTCATTTTTTGATGGAAAACTGATCCTCAATTGTTGAGACAATCTGCATAGCACACATTTGAGAAACCAGTACATGGAGGAGGATACTGATGGTCCTTTCTGTGGTATGAAAGCAATGTCTAAAGCCTTTTCATGCTTTAAACCCCTGCCGCTGAGCTGAGAAAAATAACTGCTGCTGCTTGCATGTTCTATGGGAAGGCTGGAAAGCATTTTCCTAGTGTCTAAAGAATGGTTTGCTAGAAAGCAGTGATGTGCCTGTTTCAGGACTTTAGAGGGGACACACTGAAGGAAGTGTGTTGCCTAATGGTTAGTTAGATGCTGCATACTTACATGGGTGGCTTGCTCCTTTCTGAGTAAGACTTGCCTCTGATTTTCTACAGACATCAATGTAGTTTGCCATTATCTAATTCCAACATTGACATTGCCTTCATTAGAAATGGAATGAGACTTTCCTGCTTTCTGAAGAGGTAGGAGGAGTTGTTCAGCCAGTTGCTGACAAGGTGAAATGCACAGACACTTTAATTCTCTTCAGGGCAGCGATAGTAACTAAAGCCATAGTTTTCTAACTTGAAGTTCAGTGAGCATTTTCCCTGAAGAGATGTCTTCTGGAGAAAAGTGCTTGTATGTTGTAGACTTATCCTTGAACACATACAGGACCCAGAAGAAGAACACAGCAAATACAACAGTATTTGCCAGAGCTTTACAAAACAGATTGAATTGAGCTCCTCTTTTCTGCTTGCCCTTTTCCTGCTGTCCCTTTGAGATTTTCCTAAATGGTTCTCTAATCCAGTAGCAGTTTCTGTTGTAAAAGTGGTAGCTGCTCAGTGGTTTCTTACTGAGAAGGGTACCTGGGCTATTTAGGGCTTTGTCTGACAACTGTGTGGGAAGTGGGTGTTCCCTAATTCAGGAGATGAGTACACTTTCCAGAAGAGGAGTTAACTCTGCTCCAAGAAGGCTGCTGTGGGACTGGAAGGAGAAATAAATGACAAGGACCCATCTCTTCCAGCAGTGGCTTATAGGAGAGGTGGATGGTACAGGGCAGATTGAGGTGGAAGGAGCAGGGAGAGCTCTAGGGGATGCAGAGCTCCCACTTCATGAAGAGCTCCCACTTCATGCAGATACTCAGTCTCAGTCCCTGCTCCTTCTTTTGCTGCAGCTCTGCTCCTCTTGGAGGTGGTGCCCGGGGAAGGGATTTTCGTGTCTGACGTCTTTCAGCCAGTTTTAAAGCAAAGCCAGAAATAGCTTTTGGGGAGGGAAGAGAAGCTTAGAAAAGTTTCATTTGCCCACCTCTAAAACTGCCCCTTTCTGGCTGATGGTTTTTATTTAATAATCCCTTTAATACAGAAAGTGTATGTGCAAGTGGATCATCAGGCAGTTGTTGCTTACATGTGGTTTGCTGCATGGCACTTTTAGTCTTAACAGAGAAAACAAAGGTCAGTTGCTACATTAAAAATACTGTTCCACATAATAAAGAAGCACTGCTGTAATATTTCAGCAAAGTTCAACTGGTCTGGTATCTTTAGTTTCACAAGTCATTACAAAAATGTTATCTGGATAGCCTAGCAATACAGTTTAGGTCAAGAGAAGTCTCCCTTCATGTCTTGCCATGTGCCTGTGTGCCTGTTATCAGCTGGGTTTGAAAAAACAATGATTCCCAAATGTTCAATGGACTATCCGCTCAGTGAAGAAGTTAACTGATCTAGATTTTATATTCACTAGTGTCAATGGTCATTCCTTGGTTGCAGCTGCAACTGATTAGAGGTGACAGAGAGTTTACCTTTGCTTTCTGAGGTACTTTAAAATGTCAGAAAATTAGGCTTCCTTTGAAATTAAAGCAGTGGAATGTGCCCATTACATCCTCCTAGTGTCGTGTGTTTTGCACAAAGTCAGCTTTTCTATTTTATATATTGCTATGATGATTTATCTCTTTATAACTTTGGGTTTGTAGAGTAAGAGATATCTGTAGCTATGGTCTATTACCTGTTATTTAATGTTGCAATTGCAATTCTGCCCCTCCTGGGGG
>VWZO01013360.1:306-27487 GCA_013396975.1 Bucco capensis | reverse complement strand
GGGGGGGGGGGGGGGTGTCACTCTTGTCTATGTTGACCTGAAGCCATAGTTGTCTTTGGGGAATGATGGCAAAACCTGCAGTGGAAGTCCTCGAGGCAAATTTTGTTCCATGCTGTGGGATCTCAGAGAATGTACTATTTGCTCTCGCATCATTTCTGTAGTGTGTGGCAGGGGCAAAGTCTTTGCAGCTGGGTAACTGGATGAGTGAGATGTTTGGCTCTTAAAGGCAAAACCAATTACCATGTGGGCTATCACGAGCATAGGAAACTTTCTCGTTCTCCAAATCGTGTTAAGGGTACACATGCACAAAGCTTTTGATAGAGGATAGATGTAAAGGTTGTCTCCCTTTACAATCCTCTCCTGTGCCCCTGGAAGGAGCCTTGGCCAGGGCTGCAAAAGTAGGCATTTGGCACAGGGGACTGAGGAAAATCTCTTCTGAAAAGCCTCATGCCTGCATGCAGTCTATGAACCAGTCTGTGCCGTTATCAGTGTTGCCATCCACTGAACTGTTCTCAGCAGTCTGCCCTTTTTAGCTGCTTGCTAGGTATTGCAATCACCTTTAATTTGACCAGTCTCTGGTGTGTAGCAGCAGCCAAAGAGACAGGGCAGGCTGTTGGCATGATGCTTTGTGCCTTCCCTAGACAGCTATGCTCTCCTCGGCTCTGCAGTGGTACCTTGGTGGGGCTCCTTTGGTATCACTCATTTGAACCGCATGTCCATCCCCACTCCATGACTCATACAACACAAGATTCCATTGAATGAATTATCTACTAGTCTTTTGTAACAAATGATACAAAGCTGAGGTACTACAGGGCTCCTGAATCACTTAAGATATTTTGCTTGCTGGGGGGGTGTGTGTGTGACATATGCAAGGATTCAAGGCTTACTTCTGATCCTACTAAAGTAACACAAGACCTAATCCTACCATGGCAGATTTATCAGAGCATGACTGCTAATGCTCTAAAGCTGACTGAGACAGCTATGTGCTGCAGACAGACACTCAGCCAAGAGTTCACTCCTACAGCTACCACAGGAGCAGGAAAATAGTGATGACTAACAAGAGTGAGGAATTTATAGCAATTTAACAGCAAGCACAATGAATATAAATTGATAATGTGCTCCCTGCATTAATAGTAATTATTTTTCTCACCAGAATAAAATGAAAAAAACCACTGTAAGCATTCATTTTAAAATGTTAAGACTGTATTACTAAGGCACTTATATAATGCATTTGGGACCTGCTTTCCTGCTTTGTATCAGAAATAAGAGTTTTGGCACAAAAAAAAAACAAGTGAAAAGGAGGAATAATAGTCTCAAAATAAAAGTCATCAAAATTTCTCCTTCTATTCTTTTTTGTTTTTCCTCTTCCCATTTGAGATTCTGCTCTGCCACTGTGTATTCTGCAGTTCTTATTCTCTGAGAATGTGATTGATTGCAGCGGGTCTCTGGTAGAATTCAGTCCTGTGGAAGGAGTGATTTAATTGGGGAGTGTGGGCTTTGGTCACAGTTCACAATCTTTCTTTAAATTGCAGTATGTAGCTGTGCTGATCCTCACATCACCTTAGAAAGGATTTGTCATTCAAAAAAATTATCACTTTGATTTGAGAAAATTGTAGAGAAAATTGTAATTTGCAGCCTCTAGGGGAAGCATTGCATTTGTTACCTGTCCTGACTAGTGAGAGAGTTTTTCCCCCTAAGTTGGATGGCTGGCTCATCAAGGCAGGAGGTGAGGGCTTCCTCCCTCATGTTTTGCCTCTGATCAGATAGGCAGGTAGCTTGTTTCTCCACACGTGCTCAAAGATGTGAGAAAGCAATTCAAGACTGTCTCCACATGGTAGCCATATAATATAGGAGAGCATGCCTCCCTTTAAGCCAAAGATTTTTCTTTTGGCATGCCTGTATAGCATATAGCATGCTTTGGGCTGATATTTAAACAATCAGAAATTATAATGGCCTATTCAGGGTAGTAATATTTCAGATCCATCCCCATTAGTTGTCAGAGGTGGATCATGGTTTCCCCTCATCTCCCCCATTCCTACTGATAAGTATTAAGTGCTGGGCTATGTCTTATGTACATCATAACCCCATGCCTGGCACCAAAGTGGATGATGTAGCTGTCGTTCGGGGTGTAGGTACAGATACATGCAGAAACAGTCATCTGTCAGTGCTGAGCAGCCATTCTCTGCATCTGTTCCCAGTCTCTTCTGAGGAAAGGAATTGCACAGGTAGAAAAAATCCCAAAGGATCAATCTGGTCTTCTAATCATGCTGAAATCATTTTCAATTTTCCATTGTAGAGGAGGAAAAAAAGCTGGAAAATCAATATAATTTCTGTTTTCCATAGGAGACAATGGACAGATTGTATGCTTTAAGGTCAAACAGATGTTTCTTCTTGAGTCAATTTTTTTTAAAATCTATTAAAACAGTGGGGAAATATATAAAGAGGAAAAAGATTCAAACAGATTGAGTGTATATTTTTTGCTTTATTGCAAATATTTTAAAACAGCATCTAGAAAGAAAAACAGTTAGATTTGATTTATCTAATAAAGTCCGCTTCCCTCCCCTTATCAGAAGATCAGATTCTTAAATGGCTGGTGGTTTGGTGTTTAATGTCAGATCTACTTCAACAACTTTAAAAGCCATATGCTAACATGCTTGGAATAGTTGTAAAAACAAAAATTTCTCTTCTAAGAGAAAGCAAGCTGTGGGTTACATGAAAATTGCAATATATGGATAGCAGCATCATACCTGTCACTAGAATGTGTTCACATTTTTGGCACATTTAAGTTTACAGGTTCAGCAATGTGTGGGTTTAGAGTATGGAAATGTGGAGTGTGTGTCATCCTGTTTTCTGATAAATATCTGTGTTTGCACTGGGATGATACAATGCTCAGAGACCCTTCTGAGCATTGGCACCAAAGCTCATTGTGGAAAACATCAGGTATTACTTTGTGCTTGCACAAAGTATAGTGTGAAAGAGCCCCCGTGCACATCAATGATTTCTTTCTAGTTTCTGAGTCCAGGCTAGTTTGTGCAGTCAGCCTTTGAGTCAGGAGCTGGGGTAGCTAAACTTTGCAATATATCTTCACTGGGAAGTTCTGCAGATAATCCCAGGGACCTGCCAGTGACAGCTGAGGGAATAATGCATCCTTCATCAGGGTTGTGGTAAAGGCAGCACCGTTTACTATACTCTGATCTGTATAGTTTGTGAAGACTTTATTCAAAGAGCACTCTTGTGTGCCCTCTACAATTTCAGCATCAGATAAGAAGCTTTATAACCCTGAATTATTTATAGGTTGGTAATATAGTGTATCTGACCTTTGTATAGGGTAGCATCATACAGAAGGGAAGATGTATTTTAACACAAGGGTCATGCACACAAAGCACAGCCTTGTTTCAATTGTGATATCCCCTAGATTTACTCTTCCCTAGAAGAGTAAATGGCATTTGACAATGGCATTTCTTGTCCTCATAACTGAGGACAAATCATGCAAAAAACATCTCTTACATTTTGAAGGAGCACTTTCCTTTTCAGCTGCAATTGATCAAATGCAGTGTTGTAAAACCCGTTTGAAAGTTGTAGCCATTCTGCTCATCTCATAAGGATAAGCAATAAGGCCTGTATTTCCCAGTTTACTGAGCCTGAGCAGTATCTTTTGCCTGCTTTAATGCAAAAGCATTGAATTGAAGAAAATTGGCATTGTACTCCCATGAATCACCAGAACAGTAGTGAAATAAGATTTTATCTATGGCATAGAAAATACAGTGTGTATCTCTAAAACAAGTATTTTGTTATGGTCTTTTGGATTCTGAACCCCCGAGCACATGATAAATCCACATGCCTCTCTTGAGAGTTTTGTTTTGATTTCAGATCTGTTTTGCACAGATGCTAGTTTGTAAAACACCAAACCAAAACTTCAATATATGCACTTTAAAAAAAATCCCAGGAAACTCTTATATAGGGTAGCTCATGCAAGTACAAGTTCTACTATTTATCATTGTCATTTATGTATTAAAATCTTTCTCCTCTTGTCAGTAATTGCTATATTTTATATCTACTGGTTTTAGAATGTGCCATATAATTGTTGCTTAGTCTCACTTCAGGTCAACCAGCTTCTTTATTGCATCTTCCAACATAAATGTGAAAAGCACATGTTTTGGAAATTTGCCCATTCTTCATTGTGAGAGGCACACAGAGCAATACACAGAGATTGCTGATAGCCAAATTTTGAACATCTGCACCTGCACTTTGGAGCAGCCTAACCCACCAGAGCTCCTTTCTAGAATGGGAAGAGGGATTGGAGATCCTGAACAGCAAGTGTGTGTACTTTCCTTCCTCTCAAAATTTGATACGATTTTAGAGGCAGGACAAAATGGTAATATGTTAGGTTCCTGACTACTATTTACTTCCTAGAGTTATATTTCTCAAAAATGCAGGCTTGGGCTGCATGCTTGCATTTAACCTTAGTGCATTAAATTTGTAGAGGGTTTTGCTCTGCACATCTGAAAGTAGAGTGATGCTTTCAAGCATACCTCAGGTGAGGGAAGACAAGATAAATCTAATAGGCAGCAGTATTAGTCATTTGTGCATTGCTGTCTAGTAGGACTTTTTTACTTATCTAGGATGGTAAAATAGAGACATTAAAGATAGCATATTAAAGATAGCACAGTAAGGAAGTGATGTAGCTCAGTGAGTAAAGGCAAATAATGACTGTATGTAGGCAACATTTGAACATCGCTGTAAGATACTGTTAGATACTTGAAACTTTTAATCTTTTAATTTGTCACAAAGCCCTTTTTCCTTTAAAAGCTTATAATATGAAAGTATATAGCACTTCAGCAGAAGTGCTGGTGACATGTAGGGAAATTACACCTGTCAGTGCTGTGCGTCAGGTGTCCTGAGAGCTCCAGTATGGCTCTAACTACATCTCCTTGCAGCACTTGTTACCCCAATTTCAGCTTGATGTGGAAGTTAATTCAACTAAAGCTTTAAAGATGTTTTGTAGCATTTTTGCCACGCAGAGAAGGACTTGGGGGTCATGATAGATGAAAAGCTGGATATAAGCCAGCAATGTATACTCAGAGCCCAGAAAGCCAACTGCATCCTGGGCTGCATCAGGAGAGGCATGAGCAGCAGGTCTAGGGAGGTGATTCTGTCTCTCTACTCTGCCATCGTGAGGCCCTACCTGGAATACTGCATCTGGTTCTGGGGTCCTCGGCATAAAAAAGATGTGGACCTGTTGGAATGAGTCCAGAGGAGGGCCACTAAGATGATTAAAGGATTGGAGAACCTCCCGTGTGAGGATAGGCTGAGAGAGTTGGGGTTATTCAGCCTGGAAAAGAGAAGGCTTGAGGGGATCTTATAGCAGCTTTCCAGTACCTGAAGGGGGATTATAAGATAGAAGGGGAGAAACTTTTTAGCTGGTCAGATTGTAATAGGACAAGGGGGAATGGTTATAAGGAGGTGAAATTTAGATTGGAGATTAGAAGGAAGTTCTTTACCTGGAGGGTGGTAAGGCACTGGAACAGGTTGCCCAGAGAGGTTGTGGATGCCCCATCCCTGGCAGTGTTCAAGGCCAGGATGGATGTGGCCCTGGGCAACCTGATATAGTGACTGGCATCCCTGCCCATGGCAGGGGGTTGGAACTAGATGATCTTTACGGTCCCTTCCAACCTGGCCATTCTATGAGTCCATGATCACAGAAAATACTGTGAATCTTCTTTAGACAAATTCATAAGAGAAATATAGTGATGCCAAGCTCTGAGTTACTCCAGACCTTTTTTCATTTGCTAGATTTTTGTATACTTTTATTCTTACCACTGCAACCAGAGGTTTCAGCAGTTGGGTAACTGCATTTCTCTTCAGGCAGTTCCAGTAATTTCAATGAAGCTATGCTAAACTGGCAAGTCGGAGTTTTGTACACTCCTAAACTGGGCTATGTTAAGGGCAAGAATGTCCCATAGCGAAATTTAACAGACTTATTATCTGTTTTATGGCAACCTCCCAGGCCTTGTAGCACCTGTAGCAGCATTGCGTCCTTCACAGAGGCTTGTGTCCAGAATGGTTTTCTTGATGCAGGTATCTGCAAGTGGCCATGCGTGAAGGCAGCCTGTAGCTTCTGTCCACAGCGCTGTCACTGGAGAAGTCCTTCTTCTGCTGTTGTGGTGATTTAACCCCATCCAGCAAATGAGCACCACACAGCCACTCGCTCACTCCCCACTGGTGGGATGGGGGAAAATATTGGAAGAGTAAAAGCGAGAAAACTCATGGATTCAGATAAGAACAGTTTAATAACGTAAATAAAATAAAAATAAATTGTAACGAAAAGTAACAAAGAGAGAGAATTAAAACCTAAGAAAGACAAATGATGCAAATGAAGACAATTGCTCCCCACCCACAGACCAATGCCAAGCCAGTCCTCAAACAACTGCCCCTCTGCCAACCTCCACCTCAGTTTTATTGCTGAGCATGACATCATAGAATCATAGAATGGTTTGGGTTGAAAGGGACCTCTGGAGGTCATCTAGTCCAACCCCCCTGCAGTGGGCAGGGACATCCCCATCTAGATCAGGTTGCCCAGAGCCCTGTCAAGCCTCACCTTGAATGCCTCCAGGGATGGGGCCTCAACCACCTCCCTGGGCAACCTGTTCCAGTGTTTCACCATCCTCGTGGTGAGGAACTTTTTCCTAATATCAAGTCTAAATCTACTCATCTCTAATTTAAAACCATTGCCCCTTGTCCTTTCACTACAGGCCTTTGCAAACAGGCCCTCACCAGCCTTCTTGTAAGTCCCCTTTAGGTACTGGAAGGTCACTATTAGGTCCCCCCAAAGCTTTCTTTTCTCCATACTCTTCATACAGTATGGAATATTCCTTTGGTTAGTTGGGGTCAGCTGTCCTGGTTCTGTCCCCTCCCAGCTCCTTGTGCACCCCTATCCTACTCACTGGTGAAGTGGTGTGAGAGGCAGAAAAGGCCTTGGCTTTATGTAAGCACTGCTCAGCAGTAATGAGAGCATCCCTGTGTTATTGACACTGTTCCAGCAAAAATCCAGCTACTATGAAGAAAGTCAACCAAAACTAGCACAGCTGGCAATAGGCACCTTATCAGCATCATTATGTATAGCTAGGCTTCACGAACGAAGATCCAGGGAGGGCTCCATCCACGCTCCTCATCAGCACCTTTTCCAAGCGCGCTGATAAAAAGAAGATAGCAGATAGCACCCTCGAGCCTGCGCAATGGATTTTTTTAGGTGAGACACAGCATGCGCAGAGCTGGACCCACCCTTTAGTCCTAAGGTTCATCTGCCAGGGCCTAGCAAGCTTGGACACTGGCAGTGAAGTCCTTAGGATGTAGGTTTTATTAGAGTGTCCTTCTCTTAGATGGAAGGCCTTACAGGGCTAAACGAGCTCCATCTGCCCAGGTTTGGAATCAGAGTTGTCTTTCTCCTAGGATGACTGCCAGAAGGCTAATGAGCTCATCCTACCCATACAAGGATTATAGGAACATGGGTATCACTCCCCACACTTTACCATGGGCAATGAGTTTAATGCTCCTTCTGCTGTCGGCACAGTTATTGCACCAGGGGACCCCAAGTGATTTTCAGACTGTGCCTGCAGCATCATTATACTTTCTTGCAGAATAAAAGGAGTGAAGCCAAGGCAAAATAATCTCTTCTAAGAGTTTTGTGGTAAAGGGTGATTTAACCAATAGAGAGTGAGTTATGTTTTGGACAAAATAATTAAAAAGGTATGAGGTAACTTATTCCAATATAGCTGGAAAACCAAAACAACGCAATGACATCTCTAAAGGATTAAACAGACTTCTGAAAATGTAATTGTAGTGCACCAGACAAACAATGTATTTGCCTTCTTGATATGCTGAGGATTAGGTATCTTGCTTCAGCCATTTGTGGAACATTAACTTTCACTCCAGGTTAAGAAGCTTGGTTTCTGCTCCATACCCACCCTACAATTTTATTTTAGGAGCATCACAGTCATGGTGTGGCACTTCACAGAGACATTCCAACTATGTTTTCCTAAAAATAAGAATAGGAGAAAATGAGTAGGGGTTTGTACAGAAGATTTGGACAGACCTTTTAGCGGGGCCTGTCGTGATAGGAAAGGGATAATGGTTTTAAACTAAAAGAGAGTAGATTCAGACAAGATATAAGGAAGACATTTTTTACAACTAGGGTGGTGAAACGCTGCAACAGGTTGACCAGATAAATTGTAGATGCTCCATCCCTGGAAACATTCAAGGTCAGGCAGACAGAACAACCTGATCTATCTGATGATGTCCCTGCACACTGCAGGATGGTTGAACTGGATTGACCCTTCAAAACTCAAACCATTCTATGACACTATGAATGCAACTAGTAGTGATCCAAATCTAGAAACTAGAAAACCTGTAACATTTTGCATTCTGTGTGGCTAGTCTCAAAAGTCTGGCCCTTTTGTACTGTCTGAAATGAGGCACCTAGAGTTATCCCAAATGGACACATGATGAAACAAGCTTGTAACTGGAAGTTTTTTCACAGAAATTATCTGTCCAGAATATGCTTCCATTATACTGTCAGCAGCAGTAGAAGCAGCTCATCACTGGAGCTCAGTGGCATTTCATTGCCTGTTTTAAATGAAATCCCCATTACCTGAGGCATCTCATCTCCCTTGTGCAGAGTTACTCAGGTATCTGTTGGAAAGCTGACAATTCCTTCCTTTCAGGATAAGGGTGGCTTTGCACAGCGTGGGCATTGCAGACTGTTTTTTGCCAAGTGTCAGTTGTATTGAAGTAGTATACACATGCCTTTTTTTTCAGTGTAGGAAGAACTTCATTGTTCTGATCACATAAAATCTTTGCATAAAATGTAAATATATTGTAGAATGTAAATATGATATACAGATCCTCATACATATATGCTATATAAGAACAGTGTAGTACCAGACATCTCACTGTGATGCAGGGCTTTTGCAAAACATCCTTTAATTGTGTCTGATCAGTCCCTATTGTACAGATTGAAAAAAGTATACTGTTCCTCAAGTTGCTTGCTTCTGACTGCTTCTGGGTGTCTGAGGTTCTTCACACTCTTTTAAATCAAACACAAGATGGATCTTACCCTATTGCTAACTCGTGCCTTCTACGTTTCTGTTCCATAGCATGGGTTTTTTAACATTCTTCAGTGTATCAAATTGATAAACCAGATATTTCAGAAGATACATTTTCTTGAGTAATAGCTATTGTCTGTCTCGGTTTTCCTTAGACTTAAGAAAACTGTCTACTGCCCTAGCATACAAAGGTCTGTGGAAAGCAGTTTGGGGTTGTTCTTTTTAATTATTGTTTTATTTTCACAGGACTGGTTCTCATTAAAAAAAAACAAAATTTTTTTTTTTTTAATTCCTTGAAAATAGACTTTTCATTCTCGGAAAATCCTTTTCTTCCAACTACTGTTTTTTTCCTCATATCTGTCTTTCCTTAAAGAGCTGTCTAGGAAAAAAATGACAAGTAGCCATTTTACAGGAAGACAGATCACAGTGTAGTTTGATGGGTTGTCCCTAAATTCTCGCTTATATATTGAAAATCCGTAGCTTTCCACACTTCCAACAAAGTCATCCTTCAGGCTCCACAAAATCCATACAGCTGTATACAGACTGTCTCAAGCATGGAAGACATAACCTATTTTCATCCTTATTGATTTAAGTTAAAGGATGAATGACATGCACTGATACTAAAGAAACCATCTGGCTTGATTATAAAGCACAAGTCTGTACTAGGAGCAGTTGTGCAATCTTTCTTCTGTAGATAAATGGGTAGTAATGTCACAGGGCATTGCAAAGAGGAATTCATTAATCTCTGGAAAGGATAAAGCTACTGCAACAAGAAAAGCCCATGAGGAAATTACTCTGTTGGCTGTGCAGGGTTTGGATGCTGTGTATGCTAGTGTTTGATAGACCAGGTCATGCAAAATGCTGTGAATAATAGCACCTGATGAACTCACCACTGCTCATAACGCAGGAGCTCTGGGTTACAGGGCAGAGCATTCATGAATAATGACCATGGCATAGCAGGAATGTTGTCAGAGGCAACTAGAGCTGAGGGTTTCTTAGCAGTCCAGCCCCATATGAGGCTCATGCTAGCACAGTTAGTTTCTGAGTGTGTAAGGGAGGGCTACCTGTGGAGATTTCATGGAGGCTGAGGTCAGCACTGGTGCTTAGCCTTCTGTGCAGCCACTGAGCAGTGGGAAGGGGGAGGGCGTTCAGCTTCATTGACAATCTAGCTGTTTAAGCTTGTTTAGGCTTTTAAATCAAACTGGTTTTGATTTTGAAATTGCTGATATCCCCCAGCACTCAGAAGGTGAAGTATCATCCTCTGATGATCGGAAGATATGCAAACTACAGACTTCATGTATGCAGTATTTTCTACCTGAGAAACTTCACCTGGCAGTAATGCAAATTCATGGGACCTGCACAACTTCCATTGTGGGAGTGAGATTGATTTGCTTTTACCTGAAGTGAATTTTTAAAATCTGTGTGTAAGTGTAGTAGAGCATGGTCAGATTAATGCCCTTGAATAAACTGACTCCTCTCATTCCCTAACGGTGATAGCAGTTAGAATCACTGCTTTACCAGTATGTCTGTCTTTCTGCCTGAGAGCAACTGGTCACAGGGAACTAAAAAGTAGGGACCATTTACTCCTGTTGTGTTACACAAGTCAAAATAATTTATTTACAGCACTGGTGATTACGTGCACATTGTATAACTGCTCTGCAAGCATGTATGCCTCTCTCCTTGGAATATTTACTCTTACAGTGAGCATCCTATGTAGCTGGGAAAATTAGGATTTCTTTTCTTTGTAATGTAGGAACCTAGTATAAAATCTAGGCAGATTATTAACTCTCTTCATTCTCCATCTAGGCAGCAAAAGCAGTAATATTTTCCTTATCTCAGAAGCTGTTATGGAGTTGAATCTACTTCAGATTCTCAGGACAAAGGTGGTTTTGAAGTGGGCAGATACAATTTAAGAGACTAAAGCTTATGTTACAGCCCAGCTAGGTAGTGAAAAAAAAAAAAAGAAGAAAATTACTATTGTTGTTTATAAACTTTGGATCAAATCCTAAATTACTTACTTTTACTGGGATTCTTTTCTGATTCTTACATGCAGCAAGACTGATGTTTTGACAGTTTTTCCAGTTGAAATTAAGGACTTCATATATACCTCCTGCCTTCCTCCTCGATGTCATTACACTTGTGGGAACTTTTGAATGCTTTTGTCTTGGAGCCTCCTGTGAGTATGACAGTGGTTACTGGAGCTCCTGGAGCATAAGAAAATGTCTTTAATGACCTAAAATGTATAGCTGCAGATTTTTATCCTAATCTTAAAAAGATCTTTTTAGATAAGGGGGAAAGCCCTAAAAAATTAAATAACGTGTCATGTGGATAGGTTTAAGTATGGTTATT
The DNA here is from genome assembly GCA_013396975.1 of Bucco capensis. NCBI lineage: Eukaryota > Metazoa > Chordata > Aves > Piciformes > Bucconidae > Bucco > Bucco capensis. The sequence goes on along the minus strand of VWZO01013360.1, from coordinate 16,037 downwards.
CATGTTAATATCAAAGCATCTGTATAAACCTGACACTTTAGATTTGTGGTTTGTTGATTTGGTTTTTTTACCTTCTGACTGTTATTTTTGTGTTGATTCAGGATCGATTTCCTATATATAATAGAGTGCAGGAGACTTTTCAATTGAGACTTTTTGATTGTTAGATATTTACAGAATTGATAGAGAGTAGCCAAGAAATGAAACAGTGAGGACAATGCGTGCTTCTTCAGCTGAGGCAAAAACCTCATTTTCTGAGCCTTTTACCTGTGACACATACCTCCTGCATGTTACACAGCAGAATTTATCTGTGAAACACTTTGTACTTTTGTCTCTGTTATCCTTGTTTGATTTTGTAATACTAATAAAAACTGGAAATGTTTTCAACAAAATCATGATGCTTTAAAGCTATGTCCAGCAATGTGTTAGGGGCCACAGAGACATCTCCTTGTTGCTTAAAACTGCCAGTGCAAAGAGGGTGCCATCAGCTGTAGTTAGACACAGAATTTAGGCCTCAATCTGGCAGTGAAGTGTGGGAAGAGGGAAGACATACATTTGAGTCCAGATCCTATCTCAGCTTTGACAAAGTAAAGAAGAATGTAGAACGGTCACTCTCACTTTATTCAGGCATTTAGGTTTCTTTTTGTAAACATCTGACTTTAAAAGACCAATTATGGCGCAATAGCCTCATCAGAGATGATGAGTTCTCCCACTGCATCTTCCACTGCCCAAGAGTGCTTGACCTTCCCAGCAGCAAGCACAGCTTAGTCCTGACTCCTGACCGTGGTGCTTTTGCCAGGCCAATTTAGCAAGCAACAAAAATAGCCAAGCTGCTTCCATCAGCCACAGGGAGTGTGAAGCATCCTAGTCCTGGTTGCCCTATATGCAAAACACATCTCAATGTAGTATGTGCTTAATTTGCAAATTTGTTTCCACTTTGCTCCTGCACTTAAAGTGAGGACATTGGCCAGCCAATATTCCCTTTGGGTATTTGATCTGTGAATTGTTGCTGTGTTTGAAGACATTTTGATTAGCCAGAAGCCTTCCAATTTTAGCTTCTCTGTGTGTGGCTATCTACAAATCTAGCAAGGCATAGCTGGAGCCCTGCATCAGCCTATTGACATTATGCAGCAGCATTTAGGTCCTGCAAGACCTCTGCAGTGGTTGCTATTACTAAGCTGCATAGAAAGCTTCTGATCAGTTAGCCCCAAGTGTACAGGAGGAAGAAGGACCTTTGTATAGTGTATTAATCTGAGACTTGGGAGATACTAGTCCACTTCTCTGCTCTGCAAAAAGATCTCTCTGGTGGCCTTTAACAAATAATTTATATTCTTCTGTCTTCTGTTCACTGTCTATAAAATAGATATGGCATCATCGTGCTGGACTGCAGTAAGGAGAATTAATGCTCTGTGTGTTATATAGAAAGGGTATCGTGGTCTGTTCAGAATTTTTATTTCATTTGTTTGACAGGTGTCACCACAGTCCATGCAGTATAGGAGGCTAGTTTGTGTCTCCTGAGGTACCCAGAAAGGAAATGAAGCAGCCTTGCTATCAGACTTCCATTTCACTGGGGCTGAGCTAGAGGCTGCAGAGCAGCTGGGTCACATCAGCGATGTGTGATTGGTCAGTCAGTTGCTGCATGAAGCTGGCAGGAGAGAAGCTGTGCTGCTTCCTCACCGTGCTGCTCATTAGGGCTTGTAAGCACAGTTAAAGTTCTGGATGCAGCAGTAATGGGGCAGCAGTCAGTCTCTGACCATGTGAAAACCAGAAGCAACTACAAAGCCAACAACAACAAGAAGTTTTGGAGTGCCTCAGCAAAGAATGGTGTTTCGCTATCGTTCACTTTGGTGTCAGTAACTGTTTGTTGTAGCTTTGTCCTTGAACAAGTTTTGAATGTGAAGAAGCCTCTCTGAGAACAAGAACAGCATGTTGTATGGAAATGTGTAAAGGCTTTGGCAATTCTCAGGCAACTGAAAGTGACTTACTGCTTTAGCACCAGTGCTGGCAAGAGACATTTTCAGTAACCGATATGGGCACAAGGGCCAAGTGCTTTCAGAGAGTGGAGGCTTCACCTAACACAGTGTAGCTGGATGTGGTGCAGAGATAAGCCTAGCTTCTCCCCACCCTCAAGATACAGACTAAGATTATTTTTACATTACATTATTCTTACATCTTGACTGCTTCTTCAAAGCTTGGATATGGTAGATGTATTCAGTGAATGATGAATTCAAGAAGATAATTAAATGCAACATGATACACCAAACATCTATTAAGACAGAAAAGCTTCTGCCTTCCCTCTCAGGAGTCCTGTTCTCTTGAGTCAGGCAAAGATGAGGTTTGTGTGCTGATTAATTACAATATCGTCTGTGAAGTAACTTCACTCAGCTAAGAGGGGTCACTGCAGTATCCTGTGCCTTTGCTAAATCCTTCTAGGTCTGCATGCTAGAACAGCAGTAGGCAGCCAGCCGCTCATGGCCAGCTCTACATCCTTTAATGGCAAACCTGGAGATCTTCCAAGAGAGAAGTTTTAATAACAAAGTTAAAATGACCTTCTTTCAGTGACCACTGCACCTGAACAAGATTGGAAGTTTGGATACAATTGATATAAAGTGTAAAAAAAAAAAAAAAAGACAAAGGAAAATAAGATGATGCTGCTGTAACTCATATTTTCAGCAAACTGTTCCAGACAGCATGTGCTGAGGGCAGCTGGCTTGCAGAACAGGTGATGATACATAGCTGATGTATCCAAATGCTGAAAAATTGCATGACTTACTAAAGTAACAGCTTTTCAACTTAAAGTATTCCAAGGATGATGATTTTGAAGAGCAGCAGTTTGAATTTTAGTTGTTTGAACTCAAACTAAATGTTCTAGAAATAATCCTCTTTATTAATAAACCAGATGCTTTATTTCCTAAGAAGTCATGTATGAAATAGCAAATGCTAAGTAAAAGGAATACAAAACCCAAAACCTGTTTAAAATGTTGGATCTGGCAAACTTTCCTGTTAGAAAAATGTCTAGAAGAGATTGGACAGGGCTTTTCCTAACTGAATGGGAAAGATTTTTTGAAAGGAAAATTTGAATTTGGAAACACAACTGAAAAGATTCCTGACCACTACTTCTTCAAAGGGTGTTTTCATTTAGTCCAGCATCACAAGTGAAACCTACATTATACTTCTGAGCTGCTGTGGAAGTTATTGCATCTGTCTACATGGGAATGCCTGTTAGCAGCTGAGCTCATGTTCTGCCATGGTCTGCAGTCAAGCACTGCACATCTGCCTGCAGACTTTCCACCACCCTGCACATGACTCCCATCCAGGCATCAGGTCTTGGTGACATATCTCCCACTCCTTCCAATGTCCATGTTCTGTGTGCAGAGTACATTTCTGACAGATGTTCCCAAGAGCCTTCTAAGAGATGAGAGGTCAAATATTTATTTGTTTGTTTTCAGAAAGCTCTTTTAAAAAATTTAGAGTCTGGTACTATGTAAGAAATAAATGAACTTCAGTTGAAACTGGTGACTTCCAGCCCTTCCCACTGTCTGACCATGAGAAAGGGGCCAGCTTTGTGTGGTGGAAAAAGATTTTTGTCCTCTGCCTGTTCTGCTACTAAACTTTGGGGAATGCAGAGAGAAGAGGGCAGTTTGCAAGTATTTTAGTTCTTCACCTGTTTTGATACAAGACTCAGCTTTGAGAAAGCAAAGGAAGGAGGTGTATTTGTAGTTCTCACCTGGTTTTTGGAGGCAGAGAGAGCAGTCAAAAGTGCTGCCTCCCCTCACCCCACTCCATGCTGCCCTGGAGCAAGGAGGTCCTCCCTGGCCATTCTGCCACCATGCCACTCTGCTTGAGGGCTGGTGGTCCTGAGGGCTCTGCTCTGAGAATGGGGACAGCTGCCCAGACAAGGCACACAGTGATGCAGCTTGTTTACCTACTACTGAGCTAGAGGATAGCTTTTCCACTTAAATGATGAGGCATATCAAGAGATGTTCCAGTACTGGCATCCTGCTGGGGTACTTTTGTCCTGAGGGTTGGCATCTGATCCAGGTTACAAGCAAGCAGGTTTCAGAGTTCAGGAGGATTAAACAATCTCTGCTGGCATTGCCATGCACTCCTTGATGGCATTTTACAGAGCCTTCTGTCACTGAAGAACAAAAGCTAGATCTGGGCAGTTGCCCGGTGCTTCCATCTAGTCCAGCCAAACAGGCAATTTGGGCTGGATGCCCCTGTAGCACAATGAGAATAATGGAAATTACAGCTGATTTACTAAGCAGCAATGCCTCTGAGCCAAATGGGTTCCATCTGAATATGAAGCAAATATGCGGGTGCGCTGGCGTAACGAATGCATGATCTCTTTGCCCCTCCTGTGCCTTTGAAGTCCAATGTTTGCTATGAAGTCCAGCATGAACAAAAGTCAGCAAGGGAGAGGTAGAAGCCACAACTTTAAAAAACAAGTTTTTCTAGACTACATATTATATAATAACAGTAGCTCAAAGTGTCGGGAAATGGGTAAATCAGAAGAACGTCAACCTGCTTTGTGCAGACTAATCCAGTTGTGTGTATGTGCCATAGGCTTGCTTCAGCAGGGGCAACATGGAGTCCCCATGCCAGGAGCTGTTGCAGTTGTGGTTTTTCATCTCGATATACAATGTTTGCTCCTGCAGCCTTTTGGAAAACATCCTTGAAATCTGAAAGTGCTGTAGTCTCTTTTTATGAATCTGATGTCAAAGCTGCAGTGAGGCCCCTGTGCCATCAGTAGCACAGAACCAGATAAAGTCCTTTTAAAGACTTAATTTTGCAGCCAAATATAAATCTATGCCTTGGGCAGACTGGTGATAAAGAGAGTTCAGGGGTATTTGAGAGGACAGTGGGGATGGGAGAGGAGATGCATTGTTGACAAGCTTCTAAAATGTTGAGTCCTCTAAAATTTGAGTCTTCTAAAATGTTAGTCCTTCCTAGTCCCCGGATAGCCTGTGATTAGAAAGACACAATGAGGTTTCAGGTCCACCTGCTCTTGAGCGGAGATTTCGGTACGACTTCTCTTAGAGAAGTGGGCACACAGAAGTTAGGTGGCAAATCCAAACTGATGGATGAGTGCCCATGAGGATGTCATTATGTGAAAAACTAAGAGCATTTTTTCTTTATGTGGTATGCTGAAGCTATTTCCAAAATCCAGATTTCAGTCACTGGTGCTGGTTGTATAATGATGGCTGCTTTGTTTTTCTGAATATTGCAACTTCCTAGTTGAAAACAATGTCAGGAGGAGGGTATTCAGTGCTGTTTTCTGTATGTGCAAACATTTTCTTTTTCTCTGATCTCTCTATTAAATTGTCCAGCTGTGTCATTGTCAGATATGCAGACATAACAAGTTGATCTAACTATTGCTTACTCAGATTCAGAGTGGCACACTGGGCCACCTCCTGCTATTGTCTTTGTTTCAGTTTAGGGCCATGACTACTATTATTTTAGATAACAATGCCATTTTTTGCCAATTAGAACTTTCCATTAAATGACTGATTCCACTATATTGAAATACTCTCTTACTGAAGTCTGGTATTATTTCTGCATGTACTTGGCTGCTGAAATGCCTGCTGCACTCAGTTGCTGAGGAAATAGTTTCCTTTCCTTGATATGTATTTTTTGTGTCTCAGCCTATGCCTGTGGTTTAAGATCATTCATCTTCTCACTGAACATAGAATCACAGAATGTTAGGGCTTGGAAGGAACCTCTGGAGATCATCTAGTCCAGCTCCTCTGTCAGAGCAGGTTCACCTAGAGCAGGTTGTGCAGGATGGTGTCCAGGCAGGTTTTGAATGTCTCCAGAGATGGAGACTTCACCTCTATAGGCAGCCTGTTCCAGTGGTATGCCACCGTCAAAGTAAAGAAGTTCCTCCTTATGATTCATGGAGGGGAGGGGAGCAGAGAGGAGAGGAGTGGAGAGGAAACAGCAATTTTTGGTTTTGTTTGCTTACTTCTGTTTTACAGTGCCCCTTAAGAGAAAACAAGGAGATGTCACCCCAGGTATTTAAGTTTAGCACAGTGTGACTTTAGAACATGGAAGAGGTAGAGATGGCAAAGCATGATAGTTAAAACAATATTTTATTGTTCACTTTAAAACATGTAACCAATGTACAGCCCATGCTGTGCCTCACTTAAGCTACAGCTGAACTCTTCAAACCTGCCTTTCAAATGAAAGCTACATCTTTTGCATTGCCTCAGTGAAGTGGAAAAATGAGAGGAGAAAGTTTAAATTAAAAGCTGCCTGTAAAATGAAATCTTGGGAGAAATGAAGGGTTTGAGTTGCAACGCAGAAGGAGGTGGCTATTAGATAAAACTGGGCTAGCTTTCAGACTCAGGAAGTTCATTTTTCTCATTGATTTGGGAAGGTGAAGAGAATGGTAAAACTCTAGGCAGAGGGGGTTCTGTGATTAGGTGCCATAGTTTTGACAGCTGAGACTTTCTGTTTTGAACCAATGGAGATGGCATTTGCTAAAGCAGGAGCAAGAACATGGGCATCCCACCTCCTGCTGAGGGTCTGTGTCTCCAGGCTGGAGCCCCCTTTCTGTCACCTGCCCGAGGTAAGCTGGGGGACCTCAATTATAACTGCTTTTAAAAGCAAGAGGACTTCCTTCAGCCCTTCTTGCTGTACTCAGTTCACTCGTATGGAAACGTTACAGACTGACTCTGTAGCCTTAAAGACAGAATGCCCTGTTATGTATGTATCCAAAGTGAAATGGGAGGAGAGACCGAAAGCAGCTCTCCCCAGAGTAACCTCAGCCATTCTGGCCTGTGTCTTCCTTGCAGCTAGCAGGCATGTTTTGTCACAGTTGCCTTGCCACAGTGCAAAGCTCTGGAGAGGGAGGGGGAAGAAGAGGTTCCCTTATTACATCTCTGTGCACCTCAGAGTTTAAGCTGAGTTTCTGCGCTGTCTGGGCAGCCCTGCCCCTTAACGTGGTGACTGGAGCATGCTCCTGTAAGGGATGTTCAGATCCTTTTGGCAGAGGGGAAAAGGGAGTTTGCTTTCTGCTGTGTATGAGTGCTCTCAGCTACTCACGAAAAGGGAGACAACACCATGACTGTATAGTCCAAGAGCCAGATGCAAGCACATTTTTTCTAAAAAAAATCAACAAACAAACAACTCCCCCATGCTTTTAATAAAAGTAGTTACAAGTGCAGTCTGAATTTACAGTGACTGAAATTACATTGGGAGATGAATAAACCATTGTGAATACATATCTGTATGAAAGAGGGAGAAGTAATACAAATGAAGGCTGGGCCAAAGGCAGCTCTTATGCTGGCATTTGATGGTGCCAGAAAGTCTCGAGTTTGTGGTTCCTATTGCTCCTTCTAATAGAGGTTGGCATGTAGAAGATTTCAATATTCAGATTTAACGTTGTCATTTCTTGAATACATATGATTATATTTTTAAAATTAGTGTTCCAGTCTACTTGTGAGGAAGCTTGTGCTGAATTATCCTGGTTTTCCTCTTCTAGAGCAACTGTTTTCTTCAGGAGAAATTCAGGAATGTTAAGTGAGTTTGACAAGTTGTATTTAGGATCTCTTATCTAGAACTCATAAGGGTGAACCTTTACCAGTAACAGCAAGGGACATCTTTCACAAGTAACATTTCCAAGTGCTCATAGTTTTTTGTGTGGCTGACATGAGGCATTGCAATATGTGCTGGACCTGTGATGTCATCCTATGAAACAGACCATTTTGCATCACTGAACAATGGCATTTTGCTTTGTGTGTGTGTCTGTGTGTGCATGAACTGAAAGACAAATACAACATTAAGCGGTGCCGCTATGTAAATAATAAATAAAAATAATGGCATTGGTCATATTCGGAAGATTGTAGAATTGCTGTAGAGCACTTGGAGATGTGTGAGTGAAATACACTGATAGAATAGAAAGCATTTACCTCTGTCATAGAATCATAGAATGGCCAGGTTGGAGGGGACCCTAAAGATCATCTAATTCCAACCTCCCCACACTGAGCAGGGATGCCAGTCACTAGACCTGGTCACCCAGGGCCGCATCCAGCCTGGCCTTGAATGCTGCTAGGGATGGGGCATCCACAGCCTCTCTGGGCAACCTGTTCCAGTGCCTAACCACTCTCCAGGTAAAGAACTTTCTCATAATCTCCAATCTAAATCTCCCCTCCTTCAGCTTATAACCATTCCCCCTTGTCCTATCACAGTTTGACTACTTAAAAAGTCTCTCCTGTCTTATAATCCCCCATTAGGTACTGGAAAACTGCTATAAGATCCCCTCAAAGCCTTCTCTTTTCCAGGCTGAACAATCCCAAATCTCTCAGCCTGTCTTCATAGGGGAGGTTCTCCAGTCCTTTAATCATCTTTGTGGCCCTCCTCTGGACTCGCTCCAACAGCTCCACATCTTTTTTATGCTGAGGAGCCCAGAACTGGATGCAGTACTCCAGATGGGGCCTCACAAGCGCAGAGTAGAGAGGCAGAATCACCTCCCTAGACCTGCTGCTCATGCCTCTCCTGATGCAGCCTAGGATTTGGTTGGCCTTCTGGGCTGCGAATATACACTGCTGGCTCATATCCAGCTTTTCATCTATCATGACCCCCAAGTCCTTCTCTGCACTGCTGCTTACAATGAGCTCTTCACCCAGTCTATACTCATATCTAGGGTTACTCCTTCCCAAATGCAGGACCTTGCATTTTGACTTATTAAACTTCATTTTATTCTCTTGGGCCCACTCTTCAAGTTTATCCAGATCCCTCTGGATGGCATCCCGCCCTTCTGGCCTATCAACCACACCACTCAGCTTCGTGTCATCTGCAAACTTGCTGAGGGTGCATTTGATACCTATGTCCAGGTCGTTAATGAAGATGTTGAAGAGCACAGGTCCCAAGACAGAGCCCTGAGGGACCCCACTCGTCACTGCTCTCCACCTGGACAAGGAGCCATTGACCACGACTCTCTGATAGCGTCCTTCCAGCCAATTTCTTATCCATCGAACGGTCCACTCATCAAATCCACATCTCTCCAGTTTGGAGATGAGGATGTCATGAGGAACCGTATCGAAGGCCTTACAAAAGTCCAAGTAAATGACATCAGTCGGTCTCCCCTCATCAACTGCTGCGATCACTCCATCATAGAAGGCCACCAGATTGGTCAGGCACGATCTGCCTTTAGTGAATCCGTGTTGACTACTTAGGATCACCTCTTTATCTTGTACATGCCTTAACATCCCTTCCAATACTACTCGCTCCATGACCTTCCCAGGCACAGAGGTGAGGCTCACTGGCCTATAGTTCCCTGGGTCATTCTTTTTACCCTTTTTAAAAATGGGTGTGATGTTACCCTTCCTCCAGTCCCCCGGGACTTCACCTGACTTCCACGACTTGCCAAATATGATGGAGAGCGGTCTTGCAACAACATCAGCCAATTCCCTCAGGACCCTAGGATGTATGTTGTCAGGGCCCATGGGCTTATTTTGGTCCAATTTCAGTAGGCAGTGCCGAACCTGTTCTTCACATACAGTGGGAGGCCCCTCACTCTCCCCACACTTGTCCAGGGCTACCAAGTCCTGGTCATTGGAGGAAGATTGACTACCAGTAAAGACTGAGACAAAGAACTCATTGAGCAGCTCAGCCTTATCTATATCGCTTGTGACTAAACTTCCTTCCTCGTTCATCAGAGGGGGAACACTCAGTGTTTAAATCTGTGTTTGTCATGGGACCTAAGTGTCTGCTTTTACAGAATAAAAATACCTGAAGCAAAATAAAAAAATACAAGTCTAAAGGATGTTCTGTGAAGTTATTTGGAGGGATCTGTCTATTACTGACTATTTCAATTAGCTCATTTGTGCATTTATCAGAGCTCCTCGTAATGAAAAGACCTGAGACAACTTGCTACAGTCAACTGTTTTCTTCTTTTCAAGGTTTTTAGCTCCTGGCTGTTAGTTATGGCTGAACAGGTTTGACAGCTGCTTTGGGAAATAGGGAACAATGCACTTTATACTGCTGATTCTTATTCAGTTATTAACAGTTTGTATCCTTGTAGTGTTATCCAAGTAGTTCTTCTAACAGGGAAAGGACAGACCAGTTGAATGGTACTGGATGTTTGGGTGTACACAGCTGTGTAACCATACTGGGCTACCTAGTCTGGTAGACAATTAATTTTCTTTTTTACACAAAGCTGCAGGTTATTTTGTTTTTCTTCAGTACTGTAGCTGAACTTTAAGCCTGTTAACTCAGAGGGATACATGTAAAGAAGAGGGAATTAATGCAAGAAACTTTCAGCTGAGCTTAATGTAATTCTCAGTATATAATTTCAAGAGCTGCACAAGCCTTATACATCAGGGAGACTGAGCATTTTGTTTGTGTGGATTTGTTTGGGAGTGGGCTTTCAAAGGTAGCTGAATGACTTATGTGCTCTTGGGACTGATGGTGCCTGATCTTGAATACATTTGAAAATACATTTGACACCCTCTTCGAGAGTAAAATACCTGTCAATCACTATAATCCTAATGACAGAAAGCAGCTAAAAGAAAGCAGGAAAAAAGTGCATGAAAGAAAGACACTGGCTAAGATGAAATTATCTTAATGAAACAAACTATACTATGTAACTGTTATCTCAGCACATCCTTGCTTTCTTCTGCAACCATTTCATATCTCAAGTGAAATTTTCTCTGACTTAGAGGGGGAAAAAATATCATAAACCCTTGACTCACACAAATTGTCTGAATTCTTTCAGGAAATACTTTTTAAATGGCAGCAAGCCACAGGGAGCTTGGGGAAACAGACTTGTGACTTTTAAGAAGGCATGTTGTACAGATTATATGACATTTTGTATTGTTGTAATTTAGGTAACAGAGAGGTAAGTTCCTGCTGTGCTTTGGGCTCTCGTAAAGCAGTTTTTGAGGCAGCATTGTCTATGCAAGAATGAGGGTAATATATTGATCTGGAGTAGAAGATCATAGAATCATAGAATCATAGACTCATAGAATGGTTAGGGTTGGAAGGGACCTCTGGAGGTCATCTAGTCCAACCCCCCTGCACTGGACAGGGACATCCCCAACTAGACCAAGTTGCCCAGAGCCCTGTCAAGCCTCGCCTTGAATGCCTCCAGGGATGGAGCCTCAACCACCTCCCTGGGCAACCTGTTCCAGTGTTCCACCACCCTTGTGGTGAGGAACTTCTTCCTAATGTCCAATTTAAATCTCCTCCTCTCCAGTTTAAAACCATTGCCCCTTGTCCTTTCACTCCAGGCCTTTGCAAACAGGCCCTCTGCAGCCTTCTTATAAGTTCCCTTTAAGTACTGGAAAGTCACTATTAGGTCCCCCCGAAGTCTTCTCTTCTCCAGGCTGAACAATCCCAGCTCCTTCAGCCTGTCCTCATAGGAGAGGTGTTCCAGCCCCCTGATCATTTTTGTGGCCCTCCTCTGGACCTGCTCCATCAGATCCATGTCCTTTCTGTATTGAGGGCTCCAGAACTGGACACAGTATTCCAGATGAGGTCTCACCAGAGCAGAGTAAAGTGGCAAAATCACCTCTCTGGATCTGCTGGCCACGCTTCTTTTGATGCAGCCCAGGATGCGATTAGCCTTCTGGGCTGCCAGTGTGCACTGTTTGCTCATGTCGAGCTTCTTGTCCACCAGCACTCCCAAGTCCTTTTCTGCAGGGCTGCTCTCCATCATCTCATCCCCTAGCCTGTATTGATAGTGGGGATTGTTCCGACCCAGGTGTAGGACCCTGCACTTGGTGTTCTTGAAGCTCATGAGGTTCACCTGGGCCCACCTCTCCAGCTTGTCCAGGTCCCTCTGGATGACATCTAGCCCCTCCAACTTATCAACAGCACCCCATAGCTTGGTGTCATCTGCAAACTTGCTGATGGTGCACTCAATGCTGCTGTCAATATCATTTATAAAAATATTAAACAGTACAGGCCCCAGCACAGAGCCCTGAGGGACACCACTTGTCACTGATCTCCAGCTGGGCTTTGAGCCATTAACCACTACCCTCTGGATGCGGTGAGCCAGCCAGTTCCTTATCCACTGAACAGTCCACCCATCAAATCCATAGCTCTCTAACTTGGCCAGTAGAATGTTGTGAGGGACTGTGTCAAAGGCCTTGCACAAGTCCAGATAGATCACATCCACAGATGTGATGAGTCTACATGATGTAGACTACAAGATGAGTCTACATGAAGTGTTTGTGTATCTGATGGGTATATACCAATACAAAAGCACCCCATGTGCCAGAAATAAAAATAATTTAAAAAAAACCCAAACCAAACAAACATGAAAATAGTATGTTATAGGTGTTTCTGCTAGAAACTGCTGATGTTTGGCAGGCAGGAAGCAGAAAGAGTCTTTTCTCCTTTACTAGAAACAAGTAGTTCCTACATAGCATTTCACATTTCAATGGACGTAGCAGGTCTCAAGTGCTATAACATTTCCCCCCTCAGATCTGGAAGAATTTCTCCAAAGCCTTTGCTACACATTAGATATTTGCTTGTAATTCTACTTTTCCTCTCAGAAATAATGAGGTTCTATTATATCTTCAGCAATATATATTTCAGTGTTATTTTCTTATTACTCTTTTTATTCTTTTTATAAATTAGTGAAGGAGGCTGCTAAATAAACTATAATGTGGTGTAATTGTGAATGTCGATGCAAATTGTTGATCTGTGTCAACACTATGGTTTTTAGTTTTAATTGTGTGGTTGTCTAAGTTTACTAATGATAATATTTTAGAGTCCATTTCTGTCTCTTGATGACTCAAAACTTGCTAGTGATCCTGTTGTAGATCAGGCAGGTTTTTTCTATTATTCCCACTAATTGCTCTGGACATGTAATTCTGTCTTATTGTCAGTAGTATTTTATAAAATCTTTTTCCTTTTCTCTCAACACTAGCATGGCCTATAAACATGAATTAGAATGAGGAGTCTGACATAAAGGGGTAGAGTCTTGAGTTGTGCAGAACTTCTAAATAAATAATAGTGACATGATTAAACATTCAAGCCAGTGTTTCTAGAATTTGTAATTAGGCTACAAACTATGCTGTCACAGAGAAGAGCTTCAGTACTGTTGAAGCTGATGGTGCTCAAGACAGTAACAGCCCAGATGTTGTTCTGTATAGGTTAAAAACCTTGATACCTCTATTCATCTGGATAGCTTATTAAATTATGAAGTTCTGTTTCTTCCAAAAACTTGTATATTAATGATCCAGTAGTGCATAGAAGTTTGATTTTTTTAAATGTAAGCAAGCCCTGCTCTGTCTAAAGGGCAGGGTTGACTCCCAACAGAGCAAAGACTTCTTGGAGGTGCAGAAGGACTGTGCCTATCGACTTGTGGTCTCTTGGGCTATGTGTGCCCAGGTATATACCTGAGATTTCCCAATACCACCACTCCTTTTCAGCCCCACTGCCAGGACCTTCCAAATCTTAATTTGCATCCAGTTTTCAGATTATTATGTAAAACTAGAAATATTGAGAAGTGCCCTGGAAGGATGTGGCATTAACTGCAGAGAAACCCATTCCTCTTCAGAAGCAGAAACCAAAATTTGCTGTTGTAGCCAGTAAATCTAGAGAGAACTTAATGGCACCGGCAGCATTATTGTGCTTTTTTTGTTGGGCCCTAAGTCTCCTGCATAAATAACTTGCTGAAACCCAGGGTCAAAGCCAAATAACATGGGTCTACAAACTGGGTAATTTGCATCTATCTTTAAACAGGAATGTGGACTTTGAGGATTGTGCCTGGAAACATGAACTCTGTAACGTGAGCTGCACTCTCATCTGTCATGATGTCTCCCTTGTACTTATATACCATCTCAGAGATCTACACCTCTGCATCACAGTGGTGCAACTGAGAGCGGCATTGAAACCAGGAATTCTCTAGGTTAATAGGTAATGAAAGTGAAACCCATAGTAGATTTTGGTGGGAAGCTTCACAAGCTTGCACTGTTGATCTTGTATTTTGTGAGAAGGTAGGATCAGAAATTCCCTCCTTACTGACAAGCAATCCCATGTAATTGCAAAAGACATAGTCTTTATTTCTCCACCATTTTCCCTGACACCTGCTAATACGCTGCTATAAGGATTCTTCTTCATCACAGATTACATTGATCCTGTGCTATTTTAGTTTCTTTAACATCTGTGTCAAAAGCATTTTTATTGTCAAGCCTTCTGTCTTTTTCTTTTTTTTCTCTTGCTTTCTTCTTAAAAAAAAAAGGAAAGAAAGAAAGATTGGTTCCCATTTTCATCGTACTAACATCAGCCTGAAGATATTTTCATCAGTTTTTGGCAGATGCTAGATGGACTGTATAATAATCAATGCCTTTTTGTGATTGTTTTCCTCACACTTAAGTCCATTTTCCTTGAGCACTGCATGAAGTAATTTTAAGCTTTTAATTGTGCTTCCAGACTCTGTGAATATTTTTGTATCTGTGAAAGACAATTATTAAGCAGTAGAGAAGAGTGCTGTTCATGCTGAGGAAGACCTGCCAATCTTGCAGTATTTGTGCATGCTACAGAGGTGGAAAGAAGGGAAGCTTGCAGAGCTAATAATGGCAGCACCTTTGTGGCTAGGAGCCCCATAATTGTAACTCTGTTTGAGTTACTCTGACAGTTTGATTCACACTTTTGGTGCCTAGAGATTTGAGTGTGTTCTGTAGACTTTTAGGACTTTTAGAATTACATGAAGCTTCCTGGATAGTTCACATATTAGGAGCCACTAGGCCTGTTCTTAAGGTACTATCTTGGACTTTCCCATGCCTCACCAAGGACATGATGTCTTGAAACAGCCACCTGCAGATAGCTTGAAGACAAAACAGAAGAGGGCCAAGCCCCACGTGGGCCCTCTCTGAGGGGCAGAGCCGAAGACCACTGGGGGAGGGCTATTGGAAAACCCAGTGCCAGGGTTGGCTATAGATAACTATACGTTAATTACTAATGAAACATATAAAAGGGGTAATTCCTTGGGGCAGGGCACGTGTCCATGTACAGGATCCTGAAGGTGTGGAAGCTTCCAATTAAAGGTAACTCTTTCTCCATTAATATTGTGCTGAGTGCCTGTTTTCCAGAAATTTTGGTGTCACTATGATGAACTTCATATTTCTATCTATTCCTCTGGGTCCTGGATAAGTTCTTAAAGTCAAAGTGAAAAAGAAATTTTTATGTTTCTGCATAAGACTGGAAGATCCTTTCCACTTAAGATGCAGACAGGCCTTTTTTAGCATTTAAAAGGATAAGGTTTTCAATATATTCACAATGTTTTCTAAACAAAGCATTCTCTGATCTTTAACAGCAAGCAAACTTCTTCTCTGCCCATCTCCCCACATCCCCTTGGCAGCAAGGAATGGCAACAAGTTCCTGCTCGGCATAGCAGGTGCGTTGCCTCAGTTACACCCCCAGTTTTTTGGGTGCCCTAGCAGAACAGGTACGATGCCCTGCAAGTGCAGCCAGCCGATGAGGAAGATGAATCATCTGTCTTGGATGCATTCCCAGGATTAAGGAAGCCCAAGCCCAGCATCCAAACATCTTCTATCAAAAAAAAGAGAAGAGTCATTGTTATAGGTGACTCCCTTCTGAAGGGCACAGAAGGCCCTATATGCAGACCTGACCCACTTCAAAGGGAAGTTTGCTGTCTCTCTGGGGCCTGAGTTAAGGATGTGGTAAGAAAGCTTCCTGCTCTCCTACAACCTACAGATTATTATCCATTGTAGACTTTTCAGGTGGGAAATGATGATCTTGGAAAACTGAAGACTGTC
>VWZO01013359.1:0-13683 GCA_013396975.1 Bucco capensis | reverse complement strand
CCGGTCGGCATATTGGGCCTTCCATTCCCCTGAGGGCAGAACCACCGATGACAACAACTCATCTTTTCTTCCTTACACAGGTAGTACTAATGCAAGATGCAGACTGCCTTACTCTGGGAAACTCTTCTGACCCAGAAGAACCTGTGTCTCCATCTTCCCATGTTAACCTCTCTTGATCCAAGGCCTGATATCTATTATATGTAGGCACTTGGAAAGAAGAGGCAGGCCGGGAGAGGGCATGCCTGCCACGCCAAGCAGTGACCTGAATCCATTCTCCACTAACTTCTAATTTTTCTCAGTTGTCTAAACCTCCTCCCTCTTCCGCCTGTTGGTGAGAGGACAGTGGGGTCTTTCTATCACAAGGTGGAGCCTCCTGCTGGGAACATCCAGGGAGTGTCAGGGATTGACTCCACCAGTATATCTCCCTCTCACAATCCCTAATAGTTCTTAACCTTTCCAATTCATCCTTCAGGGCAGCAACCAGGCTGAGGAGATTATCCAGTTACTCACACCTCACACCCTCTGTAGTCAGAGACAGTCTCAGGCACTCACTACATCCAGACACTTGGGTGGCAGCATGTGCCTTCCAGAGCTCTCTCTGGGTTGCCACTTCCTGACAACACTTTTCTTCCTAGTAGTCGCCATTGCTATGTAACTCCTAGGCTATCTCCAAGCCTTTATGTATCACGTCTGAGACCTGTAGGGAAATAGAACCCTCCCTTCACCCTGCCTTCACAAACTGCTTCACTAACTGCTTCGCTCCTGTTAGCCCAGCCCTGTTTGTGCTGCTCCTGGGTTGTGCTACTCCCTAGGCTTGACTAATATAGGGGTGGGTTTATCAACCCTCAGTGTAGGACTAGCTCAGCTGAAATTTACTATACCCTGACTGGCAGACACTCTGGCTTCCATGCCCAATCAGTGCCCAGCAGGGGGGCGTGTATCAGGTGGGCTATGTGCAGGGCGTGCAGCACTAGATAGCGTGCCCAGCTCTGGCTCTGCAGCCGAGCTGGTGGTGCCCAGTAAGATCTAAAGGTTCCTGCCTGTGTCTTACCTCGCTCCCAGACGCTCCTGTTCAAAGAAGCCGTCACACCGACAACCCTTGTGGCAGTTTTGTCAGTAGTAGAGATATTGAAAATCGTTCAAGATTAGGAAGTGTTTCCTAAATCTAAGTATGCTCTGTATAGGTGAATAATATCACCTCTTTCATCTGTGTGTATTACTTAACAGGACAGTAGACAGAGCAGTATTTCTGGAGTCCCTACTTTAGAAGCAAAAGAATAATACTGAAAGCCATATTTAATATGACTATTATCACAGAATCACACAATGATTTCGGATGGAAGGGAACCCTGGAGGTCATCTAGTCCAACTCCCCTGCAGTGGGCAGGGACATCCCCAACTAGATCAGGTTGCCCAGAGCCCTGTCAAGCCTCGCCTTGAATGCCTCCAAGGATGGGGCCTCAACCACCTCCTTAGGCAACCTGTTCCAGTGTTTCACCACCCTCATGGTAAGGAACCTTTTCCTAGTATCAAATCTAAATTGACTCATCTCCAATTTAAAACCATTGCCCCTTGTTCTTTCACTACAGGCCTTTGCAAATAGGTCATCTCCAGCCTTCTTGTAAGTTCCTTTTAGGTACTGGAAAGTCACTAGTAGGTCCCTCCGAAGTCTTCCCTACTCCAGGCTGAACAATCCCTGATCCCTCAGCCAGTCTTCACAGGAGAGGTGTTCCAGCCCCCTGGTCATTATCGTGTCCCTTCGTTGGACCCTCTCCATTAGGTCCATGTCCTTTCTGTATTGAGGGCTCCAGAACTGGACGCAGTATTCCAGATGAAGTCTCATCAGAGCAAAGCAGCAGAATCACCTCTCTCTATCTGCTGGTCACGCTTCTTTTGATGCAGCCCAGGATGTGATTGGCCTTCTGGGCTGCCAGCGTGCACTGTTTGCTCATGTCCAGCTTCTCGTCCACCAGCACCCCTAAGCCTTTTCTGCTTTGCTTACGTTGTGACTCACAACATATAGAGCCAATGGGAGGAGAGAAGCAAAGGCTTTCAGGGTCTCACGGGACAAGGAGGACAGATACCAATTCTGCTGTTTCCATGGTTCTCCTTACCATGCATACACATGAAGTGCAGATCTCCACAGCTGAAGCCTTATCAGTTTTGTCCTTCACAGTAGAAGAAAATCTTCCTGGACAAAACGTTTAAGGCAAAAGCTGGCAGGAGGTGTGGTTGTATCTTTCTATTCAGTTTACCAGTCTGTTCACAAGATGCCCACAGGGCAGGCGAGCAAAAAATAGGACACAGGTGTAAGCAAAGCTGTGTTTTAGCAAATGAATAGATAGACTCAGTCCCATGATAGGCTCTTGCTCATATGAAAACCACATATATAGTTTTTCCTAAAGGATCTCTAATATGAATATTAGGGACATTGCTTGGCTCATATGAACTTCTTCTTGAAAATGAATAACCAACGTTCAGCCTAATTCTGGTAACTAGCATGGGAATTTCTAAATTGTAACAGCCACACGCTATGATCTGGTGATGGTTCTGCCCAGTAAATTCATTGTATTGTGTCTGAGGTGTTATCCCAGCAATATTAGTTAATTTTAGCATTTTTAGATTGAAGCTGAAACTTTAAAGCACAAAAGGAGAGTCTGGCTATTTAAATAAGTTTTATAGATGCATGAACTGAAGTGAGACTAAAATTCTAATTCTTTATATATTGCATCCAATAATTGAACTTTTATGCTATTTCTATCAAAAACAGTTTTTCTATTTTACAGTTTCATTGTAAAATATAAAATTTCATTTTCTCAGGCTTTAGATCCTTTTATAGAAAAGTATACCTCACAAAATCTCCATACACATTACACTCTATCTATAAAACCTCCATATGACAAACCAAATAAATAATATGCATCCAGAAATAGCTCTGCACCATCCATTTTTCCAGTGATTTCTCTAGGATTTGCTGAGTAACACTTTTTGATTATCAAAGCAACTACCAAGGTGTCCAAACCAAGGTTTGGAAGTCCTGCTATCTGGTACCCATATTTTAAAAGCTTTTTCAGACTTTTTAGACATTTAAAACTGCTATACAACACAAGATTCCTTATATTTAGCCATTTATGAGACTTCATTGCAAAACTCAGAACAGTGTTCCTCCTGAAATCAGGAAGCGAAAGATTTTTTATGAGAAAGAGATTTAAAAACCACTAAATGGGTGGAAGTATACAAATTAAAAGGCATCAGTAAAATTTACAGCTGTATGCTGGATAGCCTTAGCTGAAATCGCAAAGTTCATGCTGCGTTAAATAATTTAAAAATACCAAACTCAGTTTCTTCAATCTGCATTTTCTGGGTAAGTGGTCTACTGAAATCAAGTTATAACTTCATGAATGCATAGAACAGGCTAAATTGTTTCTACCTCCGTAATCCCATCTTCTTTTTCACCTCAGATACTTACTCTTGCACTGAATGTGAGCAGAAAGCTAACACAGTAAACTGAAATCATTAGTATACAACTAGTGATCTTGTTCACTACCCAGCAAGACAGAGATGAGCAGCCAAGGAAAGAGTATTTTTGGCTACTTTTTTCAGCAGTAATGATGACTTGCATTTTTGTCAGACTATGGTCTTAGCAAATTTTGGGATAGTTGCAGCTCTGAAGAAGAGCTAGAGCATTTCATTAGGGATTTGGCTGCTTATTCTATGCTCCACTGAAGGAACTCTGAACCCAAACACTCATACACTTCCATCAGTGTTATCAACTGGTCTCATGTTGGATATTTCATGATTATTGTTTGTTATAGCAAGAGAATGTACAATTTCAAACTCTAGGCAAATGTCAGGTTTCAAAATTCAGACATCACACCTGTGTATTTTTGATCCATATTAAAAAAACAAAACCAAAAACAGTCACGGTTTTAAATGAGAATGCCAATTAATATTTTTCAACCACATTCAACTAAAAAAAAGCTGCATGAAGTTCAAAAAGTACTTACTTTCAGGCAGAGATAAAAGCTGTAAGAAACCACAGGCCCCAAAAATGAATGTTCGGGGATTTCATAAATACGCAAAAAAAGTAAGTATAATACAAACTGTTTTGCAACGTCAAATGTAGCGGCTGCTACCTGTGAGATTTCTACAAGAGTATAGAACATTTGTGCATGAAGAAGAGTATCACCAGTTTTTTTCAGAAAGATTAATGGCAATAGTATTTCTGAAGGAAAATTCTGTATTACTCAGACTTGCAGTGCTCTTGAATATTCATTCAAGTTTACCTCAACAACTGCTGTCTATTCTCTCCTTTAACATCCATATTTAACACAGTTAGGAGTTGTGTTGAAAGTTTATTTTTACTGCCTTTATCTCCCCTCGCTCCCCATTTCCTCTTCCTATACGCAGCATTCAATTTGTTGTTTGTAATTTGAATGTCAAAACAGGTAATTTCAAAAGTTATTAAGAAAAACAGATTTTTTTCTGCCTAAGAAATTCAGGGAAATATAAAGGGTTTTCTTCTATAACTCTATCTATACATGAGCAGCAGTGAAGTGGTTGGGCTGAAGAATTGCTGTAGGAAAATTCCTTCCTCTACAGAGGTGTTCTTGAGGTGAGACTAAGTCTCTTTTCCCAGGAAATTACCTAATGAAGAGGGCCAGGAGAGCAGTGGTCAATAGTCTGTAAGTATATATCGTGCAGATGTTAGAAAGGCACTGTCAGAAACTGAGGAAGAGGCTTTGTGTGGAAGAAGGTTGGTTCTATGGGGAGGAAGAAATGACTTGATGTAGAAAGAAAAGAGATTAGCTATGCAAAATCTACAGCTGAAAGAGGCTGAGGACTGTTACCTGCCAGGTAGGCCAGGTGTCCTAGTTCCTACTCTGAATGTGTCTGTCTCCTAAATTCAAGCTGGTCAGGAGGCTGCTGTGCTGAAGTGGTCAAAGAGGTCTGAGATGCTTCCTTAAAAAAGGGATCTTTGCACTGCCACCTTTTTCACAGCAAATTAAAACTACACACTCAGCCGCTTTTTGTGTGGTGTTGAAATTTGCCTTTGGACTAGATGAAGCTGAAGTCATCACTGATTTCAGGACCGCTGTCATATTGCACCTACAGCTACTGCAGCTGCAGCTAATGCCATGTGTGAATTTATTGGGGCACAAGAATTCACAATACCTCAGCTGGGTATTTGTAGATAGTGAAGAGAGAGAGCAAGCTAGTCTTTCCTTTGAGTACTTCAAATCAATGAGGCACTGTTATTTCATGAAGTTAAATCATAGAATCATAGAATTGTCAGGGTTGGAAGTGACCTTCAAGATTGTCTAGTTCCAACCCCCCTGCCATGGGCAGGGACACCTCCCACTAGATCAGCTTGCTCAGAGCCCCATCCAGTCTAGCCTTAAAAACTTCCAGGGATGGGGCTTCCAACACCTCTTGCAGCAACCTGTTCCAGTGTCTCACCACCCTCAGGGTGAAGAACTTCCTCCTAATGTCCAATCTAAATCTACCCTCCTCAAGCTTATGTCTGTTACCCCTAGTCCTACTGCTACCTGACATCCTAAAAAGTCTTTCACCAGCCCTCTTGTAGGCCCCCTTCAGATACTGGAAGGCCACAACAAGATCTTCTTGCAGCCTTCTCTTCTCCAGACTGAATAATCCCAACTCTCTCAGCATGTCCTCATAGGAGAGGTGCTCCAGCCCTCTGATCATTCTCGTGGCCCTTCTCTGGATATGTTCCAGCACATCCATATACCTCCTGTAACGGGGGCTCCAGAATTGGATGCAGTACTTCAGGTGGAGTCTCATGAGAGTGGAGTAGAAGGGAAGAATCGCCTCCCTTGACCTGTTGGCCACGCTTTTTTTGATGCAGCCCAAGACACAGTTGGCTTTCTGGGCTGCAAGTGCACACTGGTAGTTCATGTTGAGCTTCTCATCCACCAGCACCCCCAAGTCTTTTCCTCGGGGCTGCTCTCAAGGCAGTCACTGCCCAGCCTATGTCGATGCTGGGGATTGCCCCGACCCAGATGCAGGACCTTGCACTTGGTCTTGTTGAACTTCATGAAGTTGGCATGGGTCCACCTCTCCAGCCTTTCAAGGTCACCCTGGAAGGCATCCCTTCCCTCCANGGTCACCCTGGAAGGCATCCCTTCCCTCCAAAGTATCAGCCGCACCACACAGCTTGGTGTCATCCACAAACTTGCTGAGGGTGCACTCAATGCCACTGTCCATGTCACTGACAAAGATGTTAAACAAGACCAGTCCCAGGACTGATCCTTGAGGGACTCCACTTGCCACTGGCCTCCACTTGGACATGGACCCATTGACAGCCAGCTTTCAAGCCAGTTATTTTTATCCATGAAACCCGTGTTTCACCACCTTGGAGACCAGGATGTCATGCTGGCAAGTGTCAAAGGCTTTGCTCATGGAGTGGTCTAAATGGCAGTTATCTGTATTTGAGTTGCACAAAATGTATTTGAGAACCAAGTTTATGTGTTTACTGTGTTTATGTATAATAACTTTTAAAATAGTTACATCAAGTAAATGCATCAACAGTACTTTGTTTAAAAAAATCTTGTAAAGAAACAAATTTAAATAATAAAAATTATAATTACTTCAAATGTGCTGTATAGCATCCCTTTCTTTGCAGGAAAGGCAAGGAAGAAGCCTTTTTCTTCTTCTGAGTTAGCCACTCCAGTGGAAAATGTGGCTGCTTCATGCTGAATTAGACAACTCAAGATGAGTTTCTGGTCCCCAGGTGTTGATAGTGGCTCAATCTTGACCTGGAACAAGATCCAGGGAGATACTGCAAATGCATCAACGTCATTTGGTACCTCCTGATGAAACAGCAACCAATGGCCCTACACACGGTCACTGCACTCTAAACATGGATGTCATTTTGGGAATACTCTAACAGAAAGGCAAGGTTTGATATAGAGAATTGTACTGTATTAATTTTTGGTTTCCTTGCCTGCTGTAACAAATTTTCCAGTGGAGGTATTTCCTTATAATAAGAACCCTGAACATAAGGAACATATGGTAAATCTACAGGATACTATTTAGGATTTTATTTCTGATTAAATTTTAGCAATGTTTGAGCCTAAATCTCATTATTAGTTAACAGGATTTGCCAATTAAACTTACATACCTCAGAAATATTGTCTCCGTTTTGAAGTTTAGTCTTTGTACGTTGCTAATTTATTCTTCTATTGTGAATTTTCTTTAGGGTATTGTCCTGGTTTGACCAAAAGAACTGAGGATTTACTAGGGTCAAGAGGACAATCTTTTTGAGAGGGCCTCCGAGATGCCCTCTCTTCCCAAATGGGGACAGCAAAATAAAATAAAGGCACCAGGCACACAGATAGTGAATTTCTAAGAATAGCTTTATCTATATTTAAATGATACAACAGTATGAAAGAGATAAATGAAAGGGAAGATAAGGTTTGTTAGTTAAAAGATGGCTTCAGCCCTTCCCCCTCCTAATAACCACAGGGCCTGTCCGCCGGCAAAAGCTACCAGGCACACAAATCAACCACCCCTCCTTATCAGGACCTTCCGCTCCCTCCCTACCTTCACCCCGGGAAAGGGAGACGTACAAATACAAGAGGGCCCCTTTCTCTTGAAGGGGGGCGGAAAAGCCGAGCCCAGAGCACTGCCACAGGAGAGCAGGAAGAAGGAAGAGAGCGAACCAGGAAACAACTAGACCCTTATATAGACTATCAATGTCCTTCTCCATGTGACATGCAGCTTACTTCTCATTCATCCCTGCAACCTTACAGGCTTCAAACATAGTGCGCAGCTGCAACTTTTCTTCTTTCATTTTCCTTATCAGTTCCTCCTGGCAGATTCTTTCGTGGGCAAAGGGAGGCGAGGAAAGAAAGAGATTCAGCTCTCATCTTCTTAAAGAGGAAATGTCTCTTTTCAAAGGGAATATGACGTACAGAAGATCCTTAATGTCTCTTTCTCTTCAATTTTAGTCACCTCATGACATGGGGCTAACCACCCATATTTTTAGCAACAGTGTAAATTCATGCCTTAAATTTATTCAATTAATTGTTTTAATGGGTTGGCAATTCTATCATTAAACAGAGTTTTCATTCCTATTTTGTTTTGTTCCCTTATTAAACATTCTTTAAGAAGATTTCACTTGAGTTAGAATATTTAAATTTCTGTGCAATAAATCTATTATTTTAGTGAGTTTATTCCTAGTTTAAGGTATTAATTAAAGCAGGTTGTGGAAGATATGGATACACTAAATGGATAAAGTAGTGTCCAGGTAAAAGGTTAAGGATTTGCTGTCATTATACAAAACGAAGTTCTTTCTGGAGACACCTCATTAATGGAAAAACCTTCCTCTCTTACATGCACCAACAAGAAGTTCATTACTCAGTGAACCTCTGCTTATCAGGGATTATTAGGATTTTTCTCCTTTAAGAGAAACTTTATCCTCTGGTAACTAACACACCCATGCCTGTGGTATGAGAGCTTGGCTTAGCAGTGTGAAGTAGCTATTGATTCAGATTTTTAACCTAACAGATTTCCTTACTAGACAGAGTGGGAGGATGGAAAAGTAAAGGACAACATCAGTGGAGAGACAGATGAACTTTCAAAGTGAAAAAAAATCTTGCAAATTTAATTTCCAGACTGGGAATGGAAATGTCATTGGCTCACTCAGAGGGTTAATCATGTTCTAATTTAAGCTTGCAAGTTTTATAATGACACTGTAAAATTAGCAGCATTTTATTGTGTTAATTATCTGCAGGACACTACATCATTACTTCTAATAAATGTAAATGAGATTGCTTCTCCTAGGACAATATAGAGGCAAGGTGAATTTTTATTGGCTATTTACTGGATTTGAGACAAATTGTTTCTTGTTCCTCATGTAAAGCACATTCAATATGTTTTTCTGCATTGTCTTGTTTTCTGAGCATTTCAGTCAGTAAAGTGTACAACAGAGTTTTAAAGGTCATTATAGCTGCTTGCCAATTTGAGCTAATTTTCACTAAAGGCAAGGTTGATAGTAAAAATTGTATCAACTGCATTAGAATGAGTGTGTAGGATTGCAGAGTTTAAGTATATCAATAATTAAATATTCAAATTCTTTTGACGGATTTAAAAAGTCTACTAGCATGTGCCTTTGCAAAACAGACAAGAGAGTGCTCTTCCGGTAGGCTTTTCACTCAGCATGCTTAAACCTGCAATGTTACACAACACAATGAATAACATAAGAAGCATTTACAGAACTTTACTAAGAAGCAAATGAGAAGACTTTTCTGCTTTGGCAGGAAGTTCTTTTCAGCCAGGCATATTAAATTATGAGACAATAGAAAATACAGGTTTCACACCCATAATATGCAAAATTCACAAATGTGAAACTAGTCAGAGTTGCTTTATGGAACATTTCTTTGCACAAAATATATATAGATTAATTACACTCAGATGATCTGGTATTCTTCTTTATATACATATATTTAGTATTCATCAATATCCACATTCCTGATCTCTGTATATAAGGACTGCTTATGTTAAAGGAAAGGCTGATATTTCCAAAATTTGGATTTGTGAAGACATTTCTGAACTTTCAAATGTATGTCTGATCCTTCTGTCTATCCTTATTTTCAATTTTTATTGAATAGCTGTGAAAAAGGAATAAAATCAGAAATAAGAAATCTACCGGTTACAGAATGAACGACTGAATTGACACCACAACCCATAAAGGAGCCTAGTGTATTTCTGGATCACATTCACTTCCCTCCAAATTACTATCTTTACATAATGCCATTGAAACATGACTGCATATGTTTGCTTGATTAGTTAGTAATCCTGCCTTCACACTCGCTGCACTCTGAGCAAAGACACCTTTAACCATAAATGCTAAACAGCCTAAGACTTGAATCTGCTGTCTGCTAATGATACTTATGATTGCTTTATTTATTGCCTGTGATAATAACGGCTGGTCATGAAACTTTTGTGATCACTCTCTTTTTTGGGTTACACTATATAGGTAAGCATTCCAAAGTTGCCATGTTATATAGGATAGTCTTATTGTACCCATCCAGATGGGTCATGGCTCTCCATGCCCAGTTTCCCAGGAGTAACTTCCTTAAGCCTTTTCCCCTTGGAAGCATCTGTATGAAGTTGAAGGTCATGATTGTTCACTCTCAGAATCAATATACCATTAAATTGTGACAAAAAGCACTACCAGATCATTAAGTTTTCAGTCATAACCTCAATAATTCTGATAACATGATGAACTATTTTAACCTCACAGTGTCTGTTAACAGTTTCTTGAAAACCCTTCCCAGTAAAAAAGCATTGAGACAAACTTCGTGGAAACTCTGGCTTTCAGATATTTCTACACTAAACAATCCACCCTATTTACTTTTAACCCTTGTCTGTATTGAGTTAGAGTCACATTATATCAAAGAACTGTGATTATCTCCAAACAAATTAATCTTCACTTCCTCAAATAAAGGCTTGGATGTTCATCACATAACACTCAAAATTGAGGTCGAGTACAAGGTTCAACAAATGCCATTTTGATAATATCTTCTAGTTTTGGACTAATTTCCTGTTAGTTTGAGGCTTCTGATAGCTAAACTAGCCTCTTCTTACTAGAGAAGTGGTAATGTATGTAGTCGACAGCTGAAGATGTTCTTGGAATAAAGAGATTTTTGGGGTGGAGAAGAGATCGCTAAGCGGAAAAATGCCATAACTTACATAAGAAATCCTATTGTGGCTGACACTAAAGGAAATGCAAAGAACTTCCATTGATTATCTCTCCTTTACATCATAAGAAAATGTGGCATATTGGACAAGATACTAGACAGCCAATTATTGATGCATTTTCTTTAAATAAGTCCCTAAAAGAGAAAACAAACACTTGAAGACTGTCTGATATTCCAGTAGCTGAGGATATCCCACTCCCTATCAGCTTTAGCCATCAGGCCTCTGTAACCTCCCTTGATATGTTAATAGTCTAAAGGTAGGAAAAGATGGGAAACAACAAAGCTTCAGGTCAGTTAAGGCTTCCACTAATCTACTAGTGTATCATATATAATGAAGGAGTTTAAAATTTCCTGGCTGTATTCTTAGATACCTAAACAGGAAAAGAGACACTGTTTCAATGGTACTTGTAGCCTCACCTAATCTGTTTTCAGATTTTTTAGAGGATAGGAAGAGGCAGAATTTAATTTATTTTGCACTTCCCTGACATTTCTTATATTTCAAGTTATCAGTCCCTTATCTCACTATAACGCTAAGGTTTCCTGGAGCACACAATCCCTACTGTTAAGTAGGGTGCAGTTCCCAAGGAAGAGTGGAGAAAAAAATAAATCTAAAATACCTTTTTGCAATTCAATGAGCAGCAATACAATGCTGAATTAAGAGATGGAATAAACACAGTTCCGCTAACGTGGAAGACAGTGTCACAAAAGGGATGGGAGCAGGCCACAAGTTAACAGTCTGCACCCAGTGCAGTCATAACCTGGGGAAGAGAATTAATTGATTGCGAATTTGGCAATCTGAACTCTAACCACCATTGCAGCTGAGTTGTTTTTTTCTTCTTTTAACACAGAACAGTTTATTTAGCACTCAGATTGAAAAACAAAAGCAGAATGAAGGAACATACACACATCAAAAAGTTAAAATATTTAAGATAATTATTTATGCACTATTATAGGACTGATATGACTAAAGTAACTGCTGGACTCTGAATACACTGTAAAAAACCTGTATTTAAAATTATTCAAATATATAAAAGAACTAATTCAAGGGATGTTTTATTTCTTCCTGTACAGTAGCCCCTATGCTAGTTTCTAATATTCTAAATTATGTTCTATTTTGCAAAGTCCTCTTGAAATCTCTCAGCAGGATGTCAATTCAAGTATCTGGCATTGGATTGTTTCTACAAAGAAAGCTTTGTCTACAAATATTAGCAACCAAATCACGTAATATTTTACTTGGTTAGCCAGTACTGATTTGTTGTATGTATGAAGCAGTTTTAAAAGACTTACTACTTTTTTTTTATCCTTTCAATCAGTGCAAGCAGTCTCAATTGTGAACGAGAACTTTAAAGTGTAAATTTTTGCCATTCTTTATTTACAGGAACAAGACTATATTAAAACTTGACTAAAAAGAGAAAAATATTTATACTTGTATTTGGAGAGCTGACAACCAAATTAGCCCAAAATTTTTTTTCATAAACAAAACAAATAAAACCACAACACAATAGAGTCAACACGCTTTAAGCCATATTGTCAGCACTTATCTTTCTGTGATCATGGTTCCTCCTTACAGTTGGCTCATGCTTTATTGTAGATTTTTACCTTTGAGTCTTAGTCTTAAACAGATGACACTTTCCATTAGGGTCTACATTAAAAATGAAAAACTGAAATGGAAAAAGGTGACATACATTTAACTGATAAACAAACCCCTCTTTTCATCAAAACATATTTCTCCCACTATGAGTTCAAACATTATGGTGTTATTACAAAAAAGCACTTTTTGTATAAGGACCCCACCTGGAGTTCTGGAGTCCTCAGTCCTCAGTACAGGAAAAACATGAACTTGATGGAGTAGGTCCAGAGGAGGGCAACAAAAACAGTCAGCGGGATGGTTTAGTTGGGGATGTCCCTACCCACTGCAAGGGGGTTGGACTAGATGACCTCCAGAGGTCCCTTTCAACCTAAAACCATTCTGTGATTCTGTGATAATGTGTGAAAACCTCTTTTGTGAGGAAAGACTGAGATCTTGGAGAAGAGAAGATGCTGGGGATACCTTATTGTGGCCTTTCAATATTTAAAGGGGGCTTATAAGAGATACAGGGACAGACTTTTAATTGGGACCTGTAGTGATAAGACGAGGGTGTCATAGGGAGACTAAAATTGAAGAGAAAGAGACATTAAGAATCTTCTGTATGTTATATTCCCTTTTGAATTTGGACACTTTCTCTTTAAGAAAATGCAGTGGCTGGACTTCTTTTTCCCTCCCTTCCTTCGCCCATGAAAAGAATTCGCCGGGAGGAGCCAGGAGAAACTGATAAGGAGAAAAATGAAAGCTCGCAGCTGCGCAAATGTAAATGGTTGGAGCTGCATCTCCGGACGGGGCGTGGTCAAAGGCCGTGAGNGTCCTCTCAAAAGATTGTTCTTTTGACCTAGTAAATCCTCAGTTTTTCTCGTCAAACCAGGACAGAGGGGAAACGGTTTTAAACTCAAATAACCTAGGTTCAAGCTAGATACAACAAAGAAATGTTTTATGATGAGTGAAACACTGCAACAGGTTGCCCAGAGAGATGGCAGACGCCCTATCGCTGGAAACATTCAAGGTCAGGTTGGATGGGAATCTGAGCAACCTGATCTAGATGTTATTTCTTATTGTAGGTGGGGTTGGACTAGATGACCTTTAAAGGTCCCTTCTAACCCAAAGCATTCTATGATGCTGTGATGATTCTATGGTTCTATGATGATTCTATGATGAATCTATGATTCTATGCATGGATTGCTAAAGCAGAATCAAATCATGCTTTGGTTACATATTTTCTTAGCTCCATGATATGAAAGAACTGTGTTTATGTCCAAACATACTAATCTTTACTTCCTCAAATAAGGGTTTGGGTGTTTGTATTATTTTTACTGGTTAGATCCAGGTAAAATGATTTTACCTGAAAGCTAATGTGGTTTTAGA
>VWZO01013358.1:0-13102 GCA_013396975.1 Bucco capensis | reverse complement strand
CGCCTTTTGGGGCATAAATTTGCTATCACTGAGAAACCCCACTTCTATATTTGGATGGCTGGGGGTCCACTGAAATTATTCCTTCTTCCTCCAGTATTTCAAAATTTCCTTATATTATGGTCCTTGCTTCACAGAGATGCCACTGTCCCCTGATATTGAAAGGGAGAAAATAATACGTACTTTAAAATTTTTTTTTTTTGCTTTGTCAGCTAAGAGGTATAAAGAGACACAATGAAATATGCTACCCAGCCCCTATCGTACTATCCCTTTGGGGCCAGACGGGATCCCCCCCAGGGTAATGAGGGAGCTGGCAAAAGAGCTTGCCAAACCGCTCTCCATCATCTTCCAACAGTCCTGGCTCTCTGGGGAGGTCCCAGATGATTGGAAGTTGGCGAATGTCACCCCCATTCACAAAAAGGGCTGCAAGGCTGACCCTGGCAACTATAGGCCTGTCAGTCTGACCTCCGTGCCTGGCAGGGTTATGGAGCAGATCATCCTGAGTGCAATCACACAGCACCTTCAGGATGGACAAGGGATTAGACCCAGCCAGCATGGGTTTAGGAAGGGCAGGTCCTGCCTGACCAACCTGATCTCTTTTTATGATCAGGTGACCCGCCTGGTGGATGAGGGGAAGGCTGTGGATGTGGTCTATTTGGACTTCAGCAAGGCCTTTGACACTGTCTCCCATAATATACTCTTGGATAAGCTGGTAGCCTATGGCTTAGACAAGCGTACCCTCTTCTGGATTAGGAGCTGGCTGGAAGATCGGGCTCAGAGAGTGCTGGTGAACGGGGCTGTGTCCAGCTGGCGGCCGGTCACCAGTGGTGTTCCCCAGGGGTCTGTGTTGGGTCCAGTCCTGTTTAACATCTTTATTGATGATTTAGATGAGGGGATTGAGTCTATTATCAGCAAATTTGCTGATGACACCAAGTTGGGAGGGTGTGTCGACCTGCTGGAAGGCAGGAGGGCTCTGCAGAGGGATCTGGATAGACTTGAGAGATGGGCTGATTCCAATAGGATGAAGTTCAATAAGGCCAAGTGCCGGGTCCTGCACTTTGGCCACAATAACCCCATGCAGAGCTATAGGCTGGGCACAGAGTGGCTGGAGAGCAGCGAGGCGGAAAGGGACCTGGGGGTACTAATTGACAGGAAGCTCAACATGAGCCAACAGTGTGCCCAGGTGGCCAAGAAGGCCAATGGGATCCTGTCCTGTATCAAAAATAGTGTGGCTAGCAGGACCAGGGAAGTGATCCTTCCCCTGTACTCTGCGTTGGTGAGGCCGCACCTTGAGTATTGTGTTCAGTTCTGGGCCCCTCAGTTCAGGAAAGATATTGAGGTGCTGGAGCGGGTCCAGAGAAGAGCAACAAGGCTGGTGAAGGGACTGGAGCACAAGTCCTATGGGGAAAGGCTGAGGGAGCTGGGGTTGTTTAGCCTGGAGAAGAGGAGGCTCAGAGGAGACCTCATCGCTGTCTATAACTACCTGAAGGGAAGTTCTAGCCAGGTGGGAGCTGCTCTCTTCTCTCAGGCACCCAGCAATAGGACAAGGGGGCACGGGCTCAAGCTCTGCCGGGGGAAATTTAGGTTGGAGATCAGAAAAATGTTCTTCACAGAGAGGGTGATCAGGCACTGGAATGGCCTGCCTGGAGAGGTGGTGGATTCACCATCCCTGGAGATTTTTAAGCAAAGATTGGATGTGGCACTGAGTGCCATGATCTAGTAAATGGATTTGAGTTGATGGAGGGTTGGACTTGATGATCTCGGAGGTCTTTCCAGCCCGATCAATTCTGTGATTCTGTGACTGACAGTTTTCACAGGCAGAGAACTACAGGGAAATAAAGCTTAAGAATTAGTAATTGGTGTGGCTGCAGTTGTTAAAATATTTTGAAAGTCTATCTGGCAATATTACAAAACAGATCAATTCTGCATTTATTCTGACTACAGAATCATTCCTCATGGTTTTCAGCTGCTGAGCCCTGGCTGCATCAAAATGCACTGCCCTGTCTCTTGCAGTCCCAAGTTGGCTAGGAACACTCAGTGACATGGCACCCAGGACACAAAGCAGAGGCCTGAGAGCAGGGAGTTAATTTTTCTCCTAGGATAAAAAGAAAGTTAAGGGATTTTTTGACTTGGGTAAAAGGCAGATGTTGGAGCTGGTGCCTGGAAATGTTGTTCTGAAAATCAGGCAGAAGGCTTAAACTTTCTGGCAGGAAGTTCTGCCAAAGTATTTGCT
Organism: Bucco capensis; assembly: GCA_013396975.1. Taxonomy (NCBI): domain Eukaryota; kingdom Metazoa; phylum Chordata; class Aves; order Piciformes; family Bucconidae; genus Bucco; species Bucco capensis. Next base: position 10,872 of record VWZO01013358.1, on the reverse strand, counting down.
TGAAGGCAAAAGGAATAAGGAAGGCATTCTTTCACTGTGTGTCTGAGAATGAGCCATTTATAAGGTCTGTGTATTTAATTTACCTTGCATTATTATTGCATAATTCCAACCTTGCTTTGGAAGTGAATACATGACTGATTATCTCAGTTATTTTCAAAAGATATCCATGTCTTTACACCATCTGACAGTTTGTGAATTATTTACAGTGAGGCATGGCAGCATGCACTATATTCCTCCTAAAAGCTTAACTCCTCAAGGTGACTATCTGTCTGTCCTGACTTCGGAACTTCTCATCCAAAGANAGGGTGGGTCCAGCTCTGCGCATGCTGTGTCCCACCTAAAAAAAAATCCATTGCTCAGGCTTGAGGGTGCTATCAGCTATCCTCTTTTTATCAGCGTACTTGTAAAGGGCGCTGATGGGGGGTGTGGGTGGAGCCCTCCCTGGATCTTCGTTCGCAAAGCCTAGTCATACATACATACATACATCTATGTACCTGAATACGCAAAAAAGCAAGGTGTAACAAGGTAAATACATGTACAGCATCCAGCAGAGATCAGTGATCAAGCTTTACACATGTATGTATGCACAAAAAAAATCTTCATCCGTTTCACAGGCTTTTCTGCATATATCCTTCTGGAGGAACAGATGAAGAGTGTCTTATGTAAATATCTGTGCCACAATATGTAGGTATATAATGGAGAAGGGGAATAGCAGTAAAGAATTTGAAGCAATTTGGCCAGTAATATATGCTGTGTTCTCCCTGGCACCCTTTCAGAGAAAAGCATAACTGGTTTAATTGGTCAGCCATCCGCACAAAATTTAAATATTTTCTGTTATTTAACTATAGGAGTTAGCATATCATCTCTGGACTGGTTCCTTTCTGACAGAACACAGGCTGTGATAGTCCCATATTTTATGCATAGTAAACCTCCTATCTTCCTATAAATTTTTCCATCTGGTATAAATTAGAGTCTCTGTGATGGGAAGTTTTGGCTCTTGTTTTTTTATTCATCACAGAAAGAAATATAAATATACTCTTTCTTTTTGGAAATCAGACAGGGACAAAGTACGGCAATGCAGAGAATGGAAAAGCACAGTATTAAAACCAAGCATGAAAGAGAAAAAAAAATCCCCTACCATCTCATACAGCATGCAACCAGAGGCCATTTCATATCTTTGTATACTCTCAACAGCACAAAGATATTTTGCATAACAAACCCTGGGGAGAATTGTTGGAAAGAAACTCCATAGAATTATACATCAGTTCATCATGTGGCTTTTAGGGTGGCAAAACTGGCTTTTCCCCACATCACCCATCACAAGCTATCAGATGCAGATTCAATGGCCTGCGCCACAGCTGTTGCCACTCATGAGAACAGGATTTGAGCTCTGCACATGTTACAGCACAGGGTGCAGGGCCTTGGCAGCTCACTCCTGTACAAACAAGCTATATAAAAGAGCCCAATGTCTCGGGCAACTCAGTAGAAAACAAGCTTTTGCTGACAAATCCAGTCATGACTTTTTTGTTGTTTTTTTTCTTACAGAATAGATATTAGCAAAGTCCTAAATAATATTTTGACAACACTGTTAAAGGACTGCTTGTAAACCAATTCATTATTTCACAGGCTTACTATGCCTAGAAATAGAAGAATACACCTGCAGTTCTATAGTACTGGCAGCTTGTGGCCTCAGTCCAGCAGTCCCTGTGGACGGCTGCAGCAACTCAGTGTCTTTCTTGTAGTATTATTTTCAGTATTAGATGTGTGTCCTCACTAGTGTCAAGTACAGGGGGATGATCACTTCCCTAGTCCTACTGGCCACACTATTTTGGGTACAAGCCAGCATGCTCTTGGCCTTCTGGGCCACCTGGGAACACTGCTGGCTTATGTTCAATTGGCTGTTGACCAACACCTCCAGTTCCTTTTCTGCCAGGCAGCTTTCCAGCCACTCCTCCCCGAGCCTGTAGTGTTGTGTGGGGTTGTTGTGACCTGAATGTTGGTCCCAGCATGTGGCCTTGTTGAACCTCATCCCACTGGCCTCAGTTGAAAAAGCTAGCTTGTCCAGCACCCTCTGTAAAGCCTTCCTACCCTTGAGCAGATCAACACTCCCACCCAACTTGGCATCATCTGCATATTTATCCAGATCATTGATAAAGATATTAAATAGAACTCACCCTGGTACTGAGCCCCAGGGAACACCACTTGTGACCAATCAACTGGACTTAATTCCATTCACCTCAACTCTCTGGGCTCAGCCATCCTGCCAGTTTTTTTACCCAGGGAAGAGTACATCCATATAAGCTATATGTAGACATTTTCTCCAGTAAATTGGTGTGGGAAATGGTATTAAAAGCTTTACTTAAGTCTACATAGACAACAACCACAGCCTTTCCCTCATGCACAAAGTGGGTCACCTTATCAGAGAAGGAGATCAGATTAGTCATGCAGGACCTGCCTTTCATGAGCCCATGCTGGCAAGGCCTGCTCCTCTGGTTGTTCTGTAATCATGCTGATAATTTGCTAGCACTGCCACAATCTGGCAGAGGAAATATTTCTTGATCCCAGAGCTGGAACAGGGTAGAGTCACTGAGAAATAAAACAAAAGTAGAAAGCTACACTGAAGCATGGCATTATGTGAACGAAAACATGTATTTCTGTCTATATGCTCAATTTTTATTTCCTCTCCCATTGCAATCAGTAGTTACACACCACTTACAAGCACTAGTGTGATGGAAGTTGCATTTATTCACACTACTGTTTGCAGAGTTTGGTTTTTATATTTTACAGTTTTTTGCCCCGGTGTCTAACAAAGAACATTGCAACTGCCAAGGATTCTGGTGAGCGGCAGCAGTGCTTCTGCAATGTCACCCTGTGTGGCCAGCAATTGTTTTAATCTAACAGACAAGCACTTAACTGCTGTGGTGCTCTTTAAATCAGTGTGTTAGATACATATACATTAATATTTAATATTAAAAAAATATAAAAATGTGGCAATGCTGCACATAAATAAACACACTTAATTCAATGCATTTACACCACAGATTAATTTGGCCTGCTATACTGACTTTTGCAACTGAAAACAGAAGCAGGAATTACCCAGTTGCTGAATGAAGGAAACAGAACACTACGTTGTCACCCAAAGACTGAAAGAATAACTGTATGAAAGGATAGGCTAAAACCTGAAACATAAAATGTGTTTCTGTGTAGGCTAAGTAAATGCTTGTGCAATGCTATTTCCTTTACAGAATGATGTATGTTGAAAAAAGGAAGGCAAAGTCAGCTTGTGGTAAGGTGGACAAACAATCAGGTTTACTGCAGTGAGGTAAATCCAGCAGTTTTGGCGGTCTTGTTTTGATAAGCCCACTGACCTTGAAGTTTTCAAAAGTGCTTCTAAATTAGCACTGCATCATCTTTGTTGTATGAGGAGAGGCTGTGTGTGCACATTTTGCTCACATAAAGAACATTGGAAAAGCAGCCGGTTAAAACTGGACTGGAAGGCATACCAGAGCACTGTGGAGCAGTCTCAGCTGACCACTAGTCACTGACAAAACATTTCACCTGTGGCCTGTTCTATCAACTGTGGAGCCACATGCAAGCCACCCATAAGTTCCCAAAGCAAATACACTGTATGATGACCATGTTCCCTGCCAGGCTTCACCAAGGGCTTGGTTTGCCAAGTGCTGCACTCAGAGGGAGCACTGACCACAGTGCAGCTGAAATGTGAGATTTCTGGGCAAGATGGTCCTAGCCCATGAGCACTTCTCACATGCTCGGATGCTCAGCCCTGGGAGAGAAATCCTGTAAAAATCAGTTTGCACTGAAAGAGAAACAACTCAAACCTTCTAAAACGCCTTACAGTCAATGTGTCCAGAAACAAATCTGAGGTGTCTTTAGCTTCTCATACCTATTGTAAACCCTCATCACATCCCCTGTATTACCAATCACCTTCACTTCCATGCTCAGTACTTGTGAACAGGTTCCACTTTTGAAACAGTAAATTACAGGAGACAGAAAGTCTTTAGTCAAGAAATCAAATATTCATATCCCACAGCTATACTACAATTTGCATCCTACAAAATTAATAACTCCTCAATGTAAGTTACATGTGCAAGCATCCAACATTGTGTTTCTTTCCCCCATCTTGAGGCACCATGCCATTATCTGCAGCCCCAAAGAGGTCAACTATTCCAGCTGCTCCAAAATGTTTGGAAGATAACACACAAGAGGCACTAGGGTCTTTGTACTTCGTGATGGAGATTTTCCCCTCAGACATGCTAAAAGATTCAGGGACTTAGAAGAGCAGGATTGCAGAATCGAGCAGCAGCAAACATGAAGTAATTAGTGAAGACAATGCTGAAAAAAAGCAGTCTCTCTAAAGACTGGTTTAATCGAAATGACAGATCTTCCCTGCTGCAGACATAACACTTGATCCAGATGGTGTGGTGATTACATCAGGGTGGAGAAAGGAGCCACTAGGGAGTAAGCATCCATTTCCCGATGGACACTTTGTATTGGCATCTTTTTTTTTTACAACTGTATTTTGCAGTGGTCCAACCTGTGTTGTACAGGTTGCTTTTCTGAGGAAGGAAATAGCAGTAAACAAAACCAGAAGCATCCAGGGGAAAAAAGGAAATTATCACATCAAATTTTGTGCCCCTGCATTATGAGTCAATATTTCCCAGGGACAGGCTAGGAATGCCTTACCACGTGGCACAGGAGCAGCGATGTCTCACACTCAGTGACAGCTGTGAACGTAAAGTTCACATCTCTTTCATTAAGGGTAGCCAGGAGGAATTATGTACAAATGGATAAAGACATCGTCAGCCTGGCACTGGAGACTAATATGTCATTACTTTTGCCTACATAATTTCTTGCCTCTGTAAAAGACCATCATACCTTCACATTTACATCTAGCTCCAGCCGAAGTTTCTCCACGTTTGTAATGCTGAGCATTGCTCCACAGCAGGTGGCAATAGGAAGTGAAATGAAGGACTACTGACACCTGGGCAACCTAAAGAGGGTAGCCAGAACTTATATCAGTCCAGCAGTTTAATTACCTAGGCAGCCTCATCTCCTCAGATGGTAAGATTGATGGAGAGATAGACAATAGGTTGGCAAAGGCATATAGTGCTTTCGGAAAACTCTATAAAAGAGTCTGGCGAAATAAACACTTGAAGATAAGTACAAAGATCGGTGTTTATAGAGCCATTGTGCTATGTACTCCTTTATATGGTTCCGAATCATGGGTCATCTATCGCCACCACCTACGTCTCTTGGAGCGCTTCCATCAGCGCTGTCTCCGTGCGATCCTAAACATCCACTGGACAGATTATGTAACTAATACCTCTGTCCTAGAACGTGCAGCAATTTCAAGCATTGAGGCCATGCTGCTGAGAACGCAGCTGCGTTGGGCAGGGCACGTCTCCAGGATGAAGAACTACCGCCTCCCTAAAATCATACTCTATGGAGAACTTGCCAATGGCTTTCGGAAGAGAGGAGCCCCAAAGAGGAGATATAAGGACTCCCTGAAACAATATCTCAGCCTTGGCCAGATTGATCACCTTATTCTGCCATATGCTTATATTAAGTGCATACTTTAACTCGTGAATCTACTTCTTAAGCACAGTTTAGCTCATGAAACTCATTACACAGCTTAAGTGTAAAAAGGAGGATATTCTAATTACAGCAATATTCTTTGGAACAGCTTTGAAAATTACTGGAAAAAGCCATTATCCAGGAGCTACATGTTCCTCCACCATTAAACAAGAGAGCTGTGCAGGACCAAAACAACAACTAGATCACATTGTGAACAAAGATAAAAACTGCAGTTACAGTAAAACATTTAATTTAAAAAGCCATGAGTTTTGGCAATGTTATAAGCTTTTATTATTCAGGGCACATGCCAACCTCCTATCAAATGGGATTATAAAGAAACTTTTTTTCAGGACTGGTTAATTTATGATTGCCCATTTCAGGACCTTTTCATTTGTGTCTCAAAGCTTCATCAATTATTCCTGAATACTGCATTAGATCAACAACTCATCCACTATGGCAATTTCTAAACTCCTATTCCAAGCATGAACATTAAAAACAAATGCAAAACTAATTTAGATTCTGCTTAAGGAAACAGATTTTATTTTTTTTTAATATATTCAACTGGCTCATATTGGTAACAATATGCTTAACCAATAAATTCTCCTTCCTTTGTCCTGGAAGTCTGTCCATCCCAGCATGTGACTCCCTGTGGGGGTCAGTTGTGCAGCGTTGAGGGGGTGCAGAAGGAAGAGATGAGGCAGGAGAGCAGGATGCAAGAGCTAGAACTAGTTTAATTCAAAAACCCCGGCTTTTAAGGGGCCGGGCTAGGAGGCTGGTCAGTACACAGGAAGGGGCAGGGTCTCTGGCTGGCTAGCCAGTAGGGAAGAAGCTGAGGGCAACAATCCAATAGCATTAGGACAAAGGAGGGGCTAACTCAAGACTCTCTGCCCACAGAAGCCATGTGCTGGAAACAATAGTCTAGAATGCAGAAAAACCTGTTTGACTTCCCTTGCTCCAGGCAGTACAAAGGCACCTTAAGTGGGTACTTAGAACAACAATGGGCAGTGGACAAGGCATTCAGCCAGCAGAGATAAGAAAGTGAGTTCATCTTTAGCAGAAAACTCCAAGTAAATATGTCTCTCAAAATTCAGTTTCTGTGGTGTAATCCTTCTGCTTTATCATCTTCCATTCTTCATACTTTGGTGTGTTTCCCACAAGTCCCTATCAAGGACATTATTTTCTAGGTACTAGCCAACACTGTTGTTATCAGTGTAGTTACACGATATTTTCCTTTGGAATCCAAATGACAGGGAAGGTGTGAGAGCGTTCATTGGTCTTCAGTCTTCAGTTCTGTAGGAATTTAAGAAATGTGTAATAATAAATAACAAAGCATTAATTAATGTTCTTGCATATGTTAAATATTTAGAAGACCTTTTAACTTTTGCAGAATGCTACTTCTGTACAGTCATAATAATCACAGAAAATATGGCTTGCTTACTGCATACTTATTTTACTACATTCTTAGCATACCTGGTTTTAAATTTCATAAAGTAAAGCACTCCAAAAGTCCATTTGAAGACATTAATGATACATTTAAAACATAATATTTTCTCAGTTCATAGTCTCTTGGCCTGAAATTTTTATAGATAAGTTTAATAAACCCCACAACAAACAACAAAAAACCACACTTTAGTTTATAGTTTCTATTATTGAACTGGTAGTACATGGATTTTACACATTTCAGGACATTCAGCTCTTTATTCCTGGTGGCTACTTCTCTATAGCTGTCACTTTTGTTCCACATTATTGCTGTGACATAAGTTTTTCTGGTTTGGACAACAAGACACATAGAGTTGTGATACTAAGCACTACCCAGCTGCAGTGCTGGTCCTTCTGGTGCCAGGATTCACAATAACTTTGCTGCTGTTGGCCCCAGGGAGGTTCCAACACCCATCATGCTGCAATAGCAGGTAACAGCAACATTGCAGCAATGTGGATTGTTGAGGTGAAACCCCCTAAATCATCAAATGATGCTGGAGGAGGAGTGTGAGATACAGAAACCTTTGAGCAAATTAATGAAATATCTGCACTCTATTTTATTATTTGCCACATATCTGTTGTAACTGTCTTTACAACTTAGTCATCAAGAGTTTAAATCTTTGCCCTGTTTGTATAGGGTTGTGCCTTCACTACAATCTCATTTAGTATGATGTATACAAAGGCAAGCCTGAAAGGCAGATTATTTTCCACAGCATCACTGACAATAGTTAAGATTGGAAACAGGGATACATTTGCCATCAACTGACAAAGGGTCAGTTTGAAGTATGCTGGTGGCAAGCCCTAAGCTTCACTTGGCAAATGAGTTGTTCCTTAACTTGAGTGATTGTCTACTGTTTCTTAGGATGAAAAATGTTCACTGGTAAAAAATTGATTCCTAGAGCAGAGCTGAACTGCACATGTGAAATTAACATTTTATATTTGCAATTTTGACTACTAAAATAGTGTATGTCCTTTTTTCCCCACCGTTTTTCCTAATATCTAACCTAATCCTACAATGGCAGAGCTTCATGCCTTTTCCTCATGTTCTGTCACTGGTCACCAGAAAGGTCAGCTCCTGCCACTCCACTTCCCCTTATGGGTTTAGGAGGGGCAGGTCCTGCCTGACCAACCTGATCTCTTTTTATGATCAGGTGACCCACCTAGTGGATGAGGGGAAGGCTGTGGATGTGGTCTATTTGGACTTCAGCAAGGCCTTTGACACTGTCTCCCATAATATACTCTTGGATAAGCTGGTAGCCTATGGCTTGGACAAGCGTACCCTCTTCTGGATTAGGAGCTGGCTGGAGGATCGGGCTCAGAGAGTGCTGGTGAACGGGGCTGTGTCCAGCTGGCGGCCGGTCACCAGTGGTGTTCCCCAGGGGTCTGTGTTGGGTCCAGTCCTGTTTAACATCTTTATTGATGATTTAGATGAGGGGATTGAGTCTATTATCAGCAAATTTGCTGATGACACCAAGTTGGGAGGGTGTGTCGACCTGCTGGAAGGCAGGAGGGCTCTGCAGAGGGATCTGGATAGACTTGAGAGATGGGCTGATTCCAATGGGATGAAGTTCAATAAGGCCAAGTGCCGGGTCCTGCACTTTGGCCACAATAACCCCATGCAGAGCTATAGGCTGGGCACAGAGTGGCTGGAGAGCAGCGAGGCGGAAAGGGACCTGGGGGTACTAATTGACAGGAAGCTCAACATGAGCCAACAGTGTGCCCAGGTGGCCAAGAAGGCCAATGGGATCCTGTCCTGTATCAAAAATAGTGTGGCTAGCAGGACCAGGGAAGTGATCCTTCCCCTGTACTCTGCGTTGGTGAGGCCGCACCTTGAGTATTGTGTTCAGTTCTGGGCCCCTCAGTTCAGGAAAGATATTGAGGTGCTGGAGCGGGTCCAGAGAAGAGCAACAAGGCTGGTGAAGGGACTGGAGCACAAGTCCTATGGGGAAAGGCTGAGGGAGCTGGGGTTGTTTAGCCTGGAGAAGAGGAGACTCAGAGGAGACCTCATCGCTGTCTATAACTACCTGAAGGGAAGTTCTAGCCAGGTGGGGGCTGCTCTCTTCTCTCAGGCACCCAGCAGTAGGACAAGGGGGCATGGGCTCAAGCTCTGCCGGGGGAAATTTAGGTTGGAGATCAGAAAAATGTTCTTTACAGAGAGGGTGATCAGGCATTGGAATGGCCTGCCTGGAGAGGTGGTGGATTCACCATCTCTGGAGATTTTTAAGCAAAGATTGGATGTGGCACTGAGTGCCATGATCTAGTAAACGGATTAGAGTTGACAGAGGGTTGGACTTGATGATCTCGGAGGTCTTTCCAGCCCGATCGATTCTGTGATTCTGTGATGATCAAGTCTCCCCTCTGTCTCCTCCAGTCTGAACAAAACAAGTGACTTCAGCCATTCCTTGTAGGCTTCCCCTCTAGACCCTTTGTCATCTTCTCAGGCTTCCTCTGGATTCTCTCCAGCAGCTTGATAACCTTCTTATATTGTGGTGCCCAAATCAGCACACAATACTTGATGAATATTCCAGGTGTAATCCCTAAGGACAATCCTATATAAATCCACCTTTCTCCATCTCATACTAGCTGTATCCCACATATGCATCCTGAACTAAAAAATACTTGCATTAAGCCAGTTTTAGTGCCATATGCTGGATGTAGAGAGCAGACAGGGGTGAACATAATCTCTATTTACATATTTTCAAGTAATCAAGTTAATCTGCATGTGTATCTTGAGTGTGGCAGTCACTAATATGTCATAGTAGTTTGAACAAATCCCTTTAAAGGAGATACTAGATCACAAAATACATTCCAACCTAGCTTCTAGTAAAGCTTGTGAATGGGCTTTTGCTATGAAATGTGAAAACGTGGAAGACGACAAAGTAACTAAAGCAGAAAGAGGAGGATCATAATTCCATTCATAGTCATCCCCTTGGTGATAAATTAAGTAATTAGTTTTAAGATCTGCACATAGCTGTATGATACATTTTGATAATGCAAAAATTTCACATCTTGCCTGCAATATAGTACTCCCTCTTTCAGCTGAGGATGAAATTTGAGACTCAGCTCAGGTGCGTGTAATTGTGTCTATGTGCACAGTTAGTGAAAACCTGGAAGAAACAAAGGTTTTTCCCTAGCTCCTTCTTATTACAGAATTTTAAAATAAGCAATTCAAGGGGGGAGAGGTGTGAGACAGAAGAACTGTATTATAAACTGCAAAATAGTGTGCTACAGCTGAACAGCTTGAACCTTGACAGTATATTACCTTTTGCCAATTACTTTGGAACACAGTGTGAAGGAAAATTTTCCATTTACTGTTTAAGAACGAAGTGGGGTGAAATTTGCTTCTGGATAGTTGTTCAGTTCAGGTACTAAATTATGCAGCAAAATACACCATAGATAGTCATAATTTGATCGCAAACACTATAACAAATTCTGAATCAATTTCCCAGAATCATTTCAGAATTATAAAAAATTCATTTTGTCAAATGTAAACATGCACAAATACTAAGCATCCTCTCATAAGATAATTATGCCTACATCCTACTGCAGAAAAGCTAAAAATTCGTAACAGATATAATTTATTTCTGAACATCAGGTCAATCAGAAAAATCTTATCTTACATGCACAAACATATAAAACCAATACACCACTTGAAGAAAAAGTTAGAGCCCAAAGTTTGTTTCAGTTTGTTCTCTAGTCAAGAAAGTATTTGTCTGGGAAACACTTTATAGTCAAGCAGGGAATTGGAAAGTGATTTAATTTGTCATATCATCACAGAATCATAGAATCATAGAATGG
>VWZO01013357.1:139431-150811 GCA_013396975.1 Bucco capensis | reverse complement strand
TCTCCCAATCTGCTTTTCAAAATTCTAATAGACTGACACAGTGGAACTGTTTGCATCATACTCCACAGGACAATAAGAACATCATTCCACAGAAATAAAATTTTCAAGAAAAACTTATTTTATCCTGGAACACAGCACCTTACTTCACAATGACTGTCTTTTCAGTATCTCTAACCTGAGGTTGCCTTGAAATACAGTATATACTCAATTCTAGTTTGAGGTATATTTTATTGCTAAAACTGAAAAGTATCTTTCTAAGGCACTAGATGATTTAAAAGTTACAGAGGATGCATTTGATCATTTCAAAACTCACTGTCAGAACAACCCCAAGGCTGAATCCAAGTAATATGCCAGGTATAGTAAATACTAATGATAAATTCTCTTCAAATGGTTGCACTACAGAACAAGTATAAAACTGTTTTAAAAGATGAACATCTATTCTCTCCAACTTTGATAAGTGAAAATTTTAGTACTAAAAAGCTTTTTGTTGTCATCACACAACCATCTTTATTCCAGTATTAAACTAGTTATATTGCACTGATTTTTTTTTTCCCAAGAAACTAAAGACTTTCATGCTAGTTAACATATTGATTTGATTTATAAAGTATTTGTTGAAGGAGGTCTTTTCCACACAGTGGATTTACTGGTTTGGCTAGTTCATCTGATTCCAACAGCAAGCTAGAGAGGTATCATAGGTCAAGCATCACCATGTCTCAAATTACCTTAGCTTTACCTAGTTTTGCACACATTATAGAAACCCTAAAGCTTTTCAAGATACCTTCAACCTTTTATCTTATTTCTAGCATCTCAATAAGCCAAAGATTTAAATAGAAACAAAAAAAACCAACCAAACATTAAAAAGAAAAGCTGTCAGAGGAGATGTATGATATCACTTACTATGAATGCATTTTCAAAGGCAAATCACAAAGAGACTTTTAAACATGGCTGATACTAGACTATTAACCATTTCATTCATCTGAAAGTTTAGGGACAGAGCAGGACAAATTCAAGACTTTCCAGTCCAATTCATCTTTGCTGCAACATCACCACCACCTGCCACATTTTAGGAGCCCCAGTGACCTCCCAAGCCTCACTGCACAGTGACTCCTGTCCCACTACCCCCATACTGTGCTCCTGGTTCCTCTCAGTCCAAACCTCCAGCCTTTGACAGCTCTCAGAAATCTACCAGCTTCAACCAGGAGAACAGAAACAGAGCTAAGGATGCTGCAAGAAACAAGCTCTGCTGTAGCTTGTCTCTGCCTCTCACAGAGAGCTGCTGTTATCCTACCCTCTGTTACCATAACAATATATTCATCAATGACCTGGATGAAGGGGTAGAGTGTACCCTAAGCAAGTTTGTGGATGATCCCCAGCTTGGAGCAGTGGCNTGGCATCCAATGTTAGGACAAGAGGGAATGGAAGCAAGTTGGATCACAGGAGGTTCAGTATTAACATGAGGAAAAACTTCTTTACAGTAAGGGTGATGGAGCATTGGAACAGTCTGCCCAGGAGGCTGTGGAGTCTCCTTGTCTGGAGCCATTGCAGAGCTGCCTGGACACATTGCTGTGTGAGCTGGTCTAGGTGATCCTGCTCTGGCAGGGTGGTTGGACTAGATGATCTTTCTAGGTCCCTTCCAATCCCTAACACAGTGTGATAACAGTTGCCAGTATAGGATGGGGTAAGATGCAGAGGCAGAGTAGCAAGCTGCAGACCTCTCTGTCTCAACACCCTGAGCCATTCAAGCAGCCCTTGTTCCAAAGCAGGTAAAGCACAGAGCCTTCACCCAGAGAATCTCATCCTCTGGTTTTAGGCTGAGGTTTAGTTTAGCAGCCCTTATCAGTCCCCCCACTCTACATACCAATTCTGTGACAAAAGACAGAGAAGCAAACCATACAATAAAAGCAATCTTGGTCTATACCTTCTCCTTCCAAAACCAGAAAAATATTACTTTGCACTCAACATTAACTTTTGGTTAAAACAAAAAGCAGCTGTTTGGCTAAGTTTTGTATAATCATTCCTAATCAAGCTCTCACAGGGATTTACTCCAAGCATTTCAGTTGAATCTCATTTTTTGGTGAGTTGCAGGGGGAGGGTGAGAAGAGGATGAAATCAGAGTAAATACTACTACTGAAACAAAACAAAAAGAAATGAGTTTGTCTCTAGCTCCAGCTAAATTCACTGTGAGTTATTTCACTTGAACCTCCTGAAGTGCCTCAGGAGACATTCTTCTGTGTGTTAAGCTTGCAATTACTCTACAAAGTATGACTATGAATTCTTCACCCCTTTACTGTCTCTTCATTTACAGCTACACTTAACTGAACTGCTGCCATCAGCTACCTCCCTTTTACACAGACTCAGGCTATATATACTTCAAAAACCATTACAGGACATCTGCACTTTCCCTTCAACACTGCTCTTCATAGCTGCAACTTGCCAGCACTTCTCAGCCATAAACTCATTCCTAAGTGTTTAAAAACTATTCTCCACAGCCTGTCAGTCATTAAAGGCTTTGCAGTTTAGTCAGAATTATGCTGTAGGCATTAAATGATTTCCAGTAGCAATTTCAAAGTGCTAAATTTTGTGTCTTCAATCAAGAAGCATTGCTACTTTCATTCAGGAATACAAAAGAGGTGTATGATTTCCAAAGAAACCTAGTCTTGTGAAGATCTTCAGGAAGCAGCAGAGGCAGATAAGTGATGTTATGAACTCCATTTTCAGATTTCACACTAGATAAAAACACCAATCCTTCATGTTCATGACTAAGTCACACTCAATACCTTAATTCTAATAAGACATGAAACATTTTCTATGTGGCAGATATAACTGAAGGTTTGGAAGACTCTGACTGGTAGCACTTCTGTGTTCCCTGAAGGAAACCAAATACATTCTTGTGTTAATCCAATTACTTCAAATTATGGAGAGTAGCTTCTATATGCACAGTAACCAAATTTTTAGGGTTTGTACCTTCAGCTTTCCTAGCTGCACACTTCAAGTTGCATTTGAGATCAAACCACAGACTAACAAATACATGATCAAACCAGAGACTAACACATCCATGATAAAACTAAGAGCACCAACAATTTGTTATTGTCAGACATTTCACACAACTAAATTCATATGCCACAAAAATATACCACTGTACATAGCTTATATGAAAAAAAAGAATGTCAGTAAATAAGTTTCCATTTTATGTTAACACGCTGTTCAAAACCTTAGTATTTGAGAAAACTGACTGGATTTAAAAACACAAAACAACAACAGAAATCACCACTTGAATACATATCCTGAATTTGGTTACCAAGTAAAATACTATAAAAGTAGTTACTATAAAAGTAGTTTACAGTCAAACAAGTTACGCAAAATGTTCCTTACACATTTGTCTCCAGTAAAGTATTAACTTTAATATTAAAGGGAATATCCTAGATTTAAATACATAAGCTTCATCCATTTAAAAACAAGTTTTAAATACATTAAAATCCACTTGAAGACCTAAGGTGGAAAGACATGTGCAATTCCATGATTTGATACTCTTCACATTCATTCCACAGAATGATGATAAAATGTATTTGTAGAATAAAAGCTCACATAACATTTCAGAACTTATTTTGAACAACAGAAATTATTCAAACTATGTTAACATAACACTTTAGCTACCTTATTAAATATACCAACAATTTGGAGTGTCTAAAGAACACATGCATTAAAAAAGCTACTAAACTCTTATTAAAAACAAAAGGATACCAGACATCCAGTCTTTCCCTCAGAATCTCTCCCATGAAAATGCATCCACTCTCTTCATACTCCAGAAGTTTTACTTCAGTGAAAGTCTCTAAGCTATTTCAATAGCCTGGTCATCACCATCACAACAAGTCTTAACAGAAAACATAACTATGCTCAACTATTTTTGCCCCTGCTCTTGTGCAAATGGGGATGCCACTGTCATGTCAAATGACAGAGTTATCAATGCAGTTCTGATCACTGACTGAGCTCTAAACTTCACCACACTATGCTTCAGCCCAGAGGAACTTTGCAAAAGATTTAGCCATATATTTAAGAATTGGAAGTAAGGATCAACTTTGCATTCAACAAACAAGAAAAGACTGAGCACAACATTTCTGGAATGCCTGCGTGGGCAATGCCATTTGTAATTCTGGGGGTTGGTGCACTCAAACAATGGTTTACAGAAGATCTTTCAGATACAATTAGATTGCAGACCACTGGTTTCATCACAATGAGCCTGGAATATCCTCATATTTATGCAATATTCACAGGATATTTAAGTAGGATAGAGGAGGGATGGTCCTACCAGCATGACCATCATCTTGGCTTCTCCAGCAATTCCTTACTCTCTCTTTCCCCAGTCCACCAGGGAAAGAAAAGGAGCCCAAGGAGACCAGACAGTACCCATCCCCATGAAGCTTTCCACCCTGCTGCAGGCACTGGGATTTATAATCAAAACTGTCTGGGACACAGACTGCTGCTAGTGTTGCCTGCAATGCTGGCAGACTGTTAAAGTTACTAAGAGAGAAGGATGTGCCAAAATATGTACTCTTGCTTGCCAAGCATATAATCCTGATGCATACTTCCTGATAGGAAAAGGATTTAATAAATATGAGACAATTTCCTTTTCCCTTTGCTCAGAAACTATCTTCTTTCCCACGTGCTTAAGGTCAGGGAAAAAGAAACAGCACAGCTTCCACATGTAGAAGCTCTGTTAATTCTCTCCTTGGAATATTCAGCTTCATTTAATCAAGCATATTCTGTATTTTCTTAACAACTCAGATGACAACCACCAGGACAAGTTTTGGAACCTGACACAGTCTGTGTCCCTCATGAAACACTTCAAAACATATGGGAGGGTTGGATTTATTTGGTGAATATGGGCCCAGTTGTTTCTGGGCCAACTCTAATGTGTGGTCTAGTAGTAGGTTCTCTCCTGGGCTAAAACAGTAGAAGAATATCTGTGAAGAACTACAGGGTTTGCACTTGAGTCATGTCAAAGACAAACTTTCNGATGTTAAATAACAGGACTCATAGCTTGATGGATAGCTTCTGATGTTTTAAAAAAGCTAGTAAGTAGAAAAGCAAAATACATGGGTCAGTGCATCAAGTAAGAGCATTACAATGCTAAGGCACTTGGCTTACTTCATTATTAGAGCATAGCAGTGCTCTAGTAATTAATACAGCATAATGCCTATGAATTTAGCTACATGAGTGATACTAGTAAAACACTAGACAAACTGTTGCTAAGATTTCAAAAGAGTCCTCATTAATGAAAACCAAGGATAGCTAACAATAAATTGCAAATATCTTGTTGAAGAGCAAATGTGAAGTAAATATTAATAACCATGTAAAAATCTTGCACCAAAAATAATCTTAATGCATTTAAGAAAATTCTTACTTTCATAATAAGGCTTTGAAAGAAGCAGCAGTTGTCATTCAGGTCTAACTGAAGAGTTACACACATACTCAAAGATGACTTTGGCATTACTGAGGTAGCAACCATGACTGTATTTTCCCTAGCTTGCAGCATCCTTGTGCTAGTTAACATCTTTTCCTATTTGCAAAGAAGCAGGAAATAAGACCTTTTGCACAGGAGAGGCTGTCAGAGTTTTCAGTTGCTAAGTAAGATCTATTCAGCTGAGTTAACTTAAAAGCTTAGAGAGGATACAGAAAAACAATGGACATGATTTTTGGAACAGAAGTCAACACCACAGTGAGTTTGTAGAGCAGCAAGATTTTGCCCGATAGCTAATGGCAGTCTACAGATACTCAGTTTTCCCAGAAGCATTAAACCATTCCTGAAGCAAAAAGCAGACAAAATGGTAAAAGATTTCAGAGGGGAAAAAAACCTGCTAAAGTAAATCAGAATTCTCAACCTCAATTGGAAACGTTAACTTCTGTTTCCCAGCTGTGAGATTTCCCTACCTTAACTACTGTGCCTCCCATACAGAGTTCAAGCACCATCCAACATCTCCTCAAGGCATATCTGTACAAGTAATAATGACCAAAATGAAACAAAACTCTTGCCTTTGCTTTAGATCATGTACCTTTTTATTTTATCCATTCATTTATAAATCACAACATATGCAAACTTTTGCTGCATGTATGTACATATATACTTAAAAGTAAAAACCATTCTCAACCAAAAAAACCCAAACAAAACCCTATCTCCTGAATTGCTAATGTGGCAATTTTGGTCAAATATTCATGATGGTTTTGCAAGTATTCCAACTGAGTTAGTTCACACTGATTATTAATGCACCTCAACTGTTGCAGCTGACAAATCCGAGAAAAATAAAACTTCAGAGAGTCATCATGGATTTTTGGCAGCAGCAATTCCTCAGATTACAAATAACTCCTGGCATCATTCCTGTATCCCTGTCACAGGGGCACAGAATTTGTTGCAGTTCAGTTTATTGAGCATGGCAATCTCAGACTGGAAGCAGAGAGCACAATCACTGTGTATGGAAACAGAAATATCATGTCCTGAATCAGAAGGTTACCTCTACTCACAGTTGGGTAGTTCATCTACTTCAGCTGTGAGCACTTTCAAAGCTGCAATGATAGTTCAGAGCCAGACATATCTTCACATATAGACAATATACAAAGCACTTTGGTCTCACTCAGGGAAGTGACTATACTACCTCCCATAAATTTTCTTTTGAAAGTGCTCAGTAGGCTATGTTACAGGTATCTATCATAAAATACATCAGAGAAGTTCATGTGCAGCCTGTGTAGAACTTAAGCTGATTAT
Source organism: Bucco capensis (assembly GCA_013396975.1). Lineage (NCBI taxonomy): Eukaryota > Metazoa > Chordata > Aves > Piciformes > Bucconidae > Bucco > Bucco capensis. Next base: position 144,054 of record VWZO01013357.1, on the reverse strand, counting down.
TTAAGTTTCTTAACTTGGAAGAAAAGAAAACAAGTATAAATCAAGTTACAATACTCTTGAGATTCTATAAGGAAAAGAAAAAAAGTGAAGGTCTTTGGCATCTTATTACAAGAACTCAGCAGTTCTGATTTAGAACTCTCATAATGGCATCTCAACCTTTTCTGAAAGGTCAGGAGATACCTCATATTTAATAACACTCTAGCCTCCTAATGCTTATGTAAGCTACAGAACAAGGTAGATGCAACAAGTCATAAGAACACAAAAGCTGAAATCATCAGAAAACATTCAGAAATCTCTTAATGCATCTGTCTTTGCATTTTGGTGGTAAAAAAAAATAATCATTTTTCACTACAATAAATCCCTCCCAATAAAGATATTTTCTGCCTGCCTATCAACTGCTACATATTTCAACATCCTCTCTTGTGAGAACTGCTGATAGTGACTCTGAAGTCACTACAATTAAACATTCTGATGCAACAAGTCCTCTGAGAAGTCACATGATTTAAAAATATGATATTACTGTAGGCAATGACAGTCTATCATCATAAGAGATTAGTTCTGCTAATTAGTACTCCTGCATTTCTTATACATTCTTTAAATCAACAGCAACAGCAGTCACTGAATATGTTTTAGAAGTATTTTAGCTTTATAGACTGAGTTAAACGTTTAAAAAATTCACTACATAAAAGGAAACAAAACCACCCACAGGAAACAAAGCAGCATCTAACTGATCATACATTGCTGAGCTGACTCAAATGTCTTGTTAGCACAAAACCACAATAATGCAGAGTCATTGCATTACATCAGACTGCAAGTCTCTCTGCTTCTTAGTTTCTGCTTTCTGCTATGCAAGAACTAGCTGCTCATCAGAGCTTTGAATATCATTTGCACTACAGCATTTTTAGCCGTGAGGTGGAAAGACTAACAGCACTTACCCACGAAGTAGAGTAAGTACAACTTATCCTAACAGGCTACAAAAGGCTGCAGAACAAAAAAGCATAGAGGACTTTTGAATAACAGCACCAAAATAATAAAAAACCCAACACCCACATACCTGAAAAAAATAACATACAACTTCAGAGTCCTGTTTTTCTCTTACTTCTCACCCCAAATGTCATGCCCTCTTTAGCACAACAATCAGAAATGGAAAGCTAGTGGAAGTCAAAGCCTAAGTGCTTGTACCTGTGCACTCCACATGCATTAGTGACTTTTCTCCTGTCACCTCTCCCTGTGTAGCTGCAGGAATTTAAAGTAGAATTTGATCTTACTGCTTTCTACACTAAAATGTGCAAGTGTGTTTTGAAGAATAGCATACAAATGATCAAAGAAGTCACTACAACCAAATCAGTGAATCAAACTGGAAAACTGAGCATAGTACAGATATTCTCTTGGCTGAAAAGCACTGCAAAACTCTAGCAGAAGGTTTTAGCCCTCTGCAGAACTACCAGCCTTCAGTTTACCACATCAAAAGGTTTTGTCATGTCAATGACTGCTTAACTCTTGAAAAAGAAAGGACAGCCTATAGCAGTGCTTTTCAAGCATAAGGTCAGGTCAGTAAACGGAAAGGTTTCTCATGCAAAGGAAGATAAACCTCAAAATATACCCAGGCATCTCCCTTATTCTAGCAGGGTGAAAGGGGAAACAACTGTCTTCAAAAACAGAAGGTTAGAAGCACTGCACAGGAGCACACACAGCTTAGTTTGATATTGCAGGAGAAAAGCCTTTATATTGCAATCATGTTGATGTAAGGTCTAGATTAGTTTATCACATTTGCAGCAATAGTTAGGTTGCCTATTTTTAAACAAAGATGTCATCACCTTCACATAAAGCAGTAAGAAGCCTACACTATTAAAGTGTAGCAGTTATTAAAGTGTAGTAGTGTAGCATTTAAAAATCCCAGCTGCAGATCAGGTGACATTTTACTGCTCTCAGCAGAAATAAGTAGTTTTGCCTAACTTTTGCAGCATATCACCATCAGACCACCCTTAACTCATTACTGATGAAAAAGCCATCTTCCATTCCTCAATAGTACAGGACTTTGTAAACAGCAGTAGTGTTTATTTTAGAGGTAATTCAAGGGGAGACCAAAAAAGACAAGAGAACAGAAGAAAATGAAGTGGGGAGGAGAGGTTACAAAAGCCTTGCTTGCAGCTGAAAGGATGAAGGGGTAAGAAAACATGGGGAACCACACATTTAGAGGTTAAAATGAAATGGTGGGGAGGGAAAAGAAATCATGCTCAAACCAGTACATGTACTGCTGACAATGGAAGCCCAACTTCAGTTGCTTAACAATCTCCATACACAGCCTCCTACTTTAAAGCCATCTCTAAGAACCTTCTTGTTTTAAAGGTTCCATGATAGGAGCAACAGTTCCAAACTGTCCTTGAATGATTCATGTACACAAAATTGCCCACTAATATCAGCACTTTAATAAGCTCAAATGTAGTATTGAAGAAAAAAAATCCACTACTATCTAGTTAATGGCCAAATCTGCTGTTCAAATGTTTGCACACACAAAATACATATGATCAAAGGTACAAAAGTCACACTCTACTCTCTAAGCTCACCAAATCAGACAAAGAAATAATGAATCATAGTCAGAAATTTCTCAAGTATCTGCAGCTCCAATTTACTCCTACACAGCAGTATTTTTTCCTTCCATGCCATCATAGTGTACATATCATTTCAGACTTGAGAATGCTCTGCAAAAATATCTTTAAAGAAAACAAATGACTGTAATTTTAATTTATGCTACTGAAAAGTAGAAATAATTAAAAGTTCAAGCTTGAAAATAGTCTAATGGCAAAGTATGGTTTGCCTTCTATAGAAAAAGGTAACTGCTAACACTCCAATAGCAAACAAACAGCTAGAAAAACTGTAGAGGTGCAATTCCCATTATAGCAGAACCTTGCTGTTCTAGGAGGAATATTTAACATTCATGAAGCTTTGTTTTGACAGATGTCAAAGTTACTATTTTATGATTTTAGTCTTTCATTTTATAAGAGAAGTATACACTGTAAAACTTTCCAACTCTGCTCCTGTACAGAGATCAACCCAACAAAAGTTAACTCAAGTCTCTACAGCACCAAGAAACTTCAGTAAGAGAATTTCCACACAAGTATTCAAGTACCAGTTACATTATTGAACATCAGAGAATAACACTAAATCTGAATGCATCTGGGAAAAGAGACTTAACTGCACAATATTGGACGTTTTTGCACCTGTGTAACAAAATTAGACTAATCAGAGGTGTATTTGCCATGAAACAGTGTTGCTTTGTGTAAGTATACAGGAACCCTCATCCTAAAATCAAGGAGATCCGTTCTGGTGGGAGGCAGAACCTGAGGCTGCTCAGCAGAAGCTGTTGTCCTCAATCAAAAATACCACACCCATGAAATAAACAACTGAAAACAACTTTGTTCCCCCCAAAAATAGTAAAAAATGGGGGTGATAGGAACAAGTGAGATTTGACAAGCTACAGAAACCATGGGCAACACAAATACTTAACATACTATTTGAAAAACATTGATAAAGCAGGATATTTTTCTTTAGAAGCTCTATATGCCCACTGCATTATTAAGTTTCACCTCAACTTATTATATGTTATAAACCATCTAATGAAAATACAACTACCTTTTCCACTAAAAAGGTATCTCCAAGAGGAAAATTGCAAAATCTAATTAAAAATTGATTCAAATTTAATAGAGAACAGCACCCAATAACAAACAGAAGGTAGACCAAAAGAAAACAGCATTCAAGGAAAACACAATTCCTAACAAAGCAATAATGTCTTTACCAAGGTTACAAGCAACCAAAGAAATAAAATCACATGACCATGTCAACTTATTATTTTATAACCCCATCTTGCAACAGCTCCTGATGCTTAAAACTTAAAGCACTTTCCCTATTACAAGGATAACTTCTTCATATACTATGTAGTACAAATTCTAACATACAAAATCAAAGTACTACAGTCATGCTTATTATCATTGCAGCAAACACAGCAATTTCAGCTGGCACTCTCCCTAAGGCAGAATGCTATCATTCACTACTGCATTCTGGAGCAAGACTTCATTCTGAGCTTGGATGAGGATTTTAAACATAGATCTTTCTGACAACATAAGTCATTTTAGAGAGTGGTTTTATGGAGAAGGCATCTTTTCTCCAAGCATTTTCTCACCTACAACACATGACTGAAGTATTCTCAAATTCACTACTATACAGGTTCACATCTGCTCCTCCCAATAGAGTAGAGACTGAGTATTTGAGGCAAGTCAGTATTCTATTTTGCAGTTATCACATGGAACTTAAATAGCATCTCTACTTTCTCAAACAACACTGAAACTAATTTCAACAGAGATACACCCCAGAGTCCTAAAAGAACTGGCTGATGTAGTCACCAAGCCACTCTCAATAATATTTGAGAAATCCTGGCAGTCAGGTGCAGTCCCTAGAGATTGGAAGAAAGGGCATGTTACACCCATTTTCAAAAAGGGTGTAAAGGAGGACCCTGGGAACTACTGACCTGTTAGCCTCACCTCTGTGCCTGGGAAAATCATGGAGCAGATTCTCCTAGAAGGTCGGATAAGGCACATGGAGGAGAGGGAGGTAATCAGAGACAGT
>VWZO01013357.1:107937-139221 GCA_013396975.1 Bucco capensis | reverse complement strand
GGGGACCTACTAGTGACCTTCCAGTACCTAAAGGGAACTTCCAGGAAGGCTGCAGAGGGCCTGTTTGCAAAGGCCTGCAGGGAAAGGACAAGGGGCAATAGTTTTAAGTTGGAGAAGAGTAGATTTAAACTGGACATTAGAAAGCAGTTCCTCCCCACGAGGGTGGTGAAACACTGGACCAGGTTGCCCAGGGAGGTGGTTGAGTTCCCATCCCTGGAGGCATTCCAGGTGAGGCTTGCCAGGGCTTTGGGCAAGCTGATCTAGTTGGGGCTGTGCCTGCCCACTGCAGGGGGGTTTGACTAGATGACCTCCAGAGGTCCCTCCCAACCCAAACCATTCTAGGATTCTATGAACATGCTATGTGTTTTACCTTTTTCTACTGAATGTAATTAAGAGATAAAGACTGAACATGTGGATTTCAATCTTCAGAAACATATCTTACCCTTCTGAATGAAAATACTTCAGTGAATTTGGAAAAAGTTACAATGGTCTCACATTGTAATCAAATCTCATACTCAAAGGCAGGTAGCAGGAAAATAAATACATCTGTAAGGGCACAGATCTCATTAAACATTGTTTTCTGTGTGTGCCCCAAGCACACAAAGTGTGAAGAAAGTATACTGTGAAAGTGACTCCAAATATCCAACAGCTTAAGTTAATTAATATAAGATAATTAGATATCTGAAACAGATTTAATACTAAAAATCACTCATAATTGGGGTTTGTAAAGAAGGAGTAGTAGCATTGATAGGGAGCAATCCCAGCCTTCACTGAAGCAGCTGCTTCCAAACATTATGCAGATAACTTCTTGCCAAAGATTACTGCAAGTAATTACAAGTGTTGACTACAGAGGAGACAACTTAAGCAGCCTTAAGATCAAACAGTAACTTAAGGATGAAGTTTATATTATGACATTCTTTGAGTTTTGGTTGTGGGCTATCCCCTGGCCTCCTCTTTTCCTCCAGATATTGGATTTGCTTCAGATTCATGGTCCAAAAATGCAATATCCTAACAGGAAAAGCACAAAGAAAAAAAAGCCATAAAAGAAAAAGGGTTAGTCCTTTAAGAGAAAATCAGTGATATGCTTTGCCACATTACTCTAATTGACTGATGATAAAAGAACAGCAGTTACAGTATTATTTAAGTACAACATCAAAAATGAGAGAGCTGAACAGCTTCTTTCACCTGAGGAACTAGCAAATAATTTACAAATAGTGTCTTCAAAGTACAAAAAAACTGCATTTAGAAATGGAACAAGAACTTGCAGATTCAAAACTGAAATGTTCAAACTCAAAGGAGCAAGCAGGACATACTCAGTATATTCTGAAATGTTTTATTAATGAATCCTTGCTTTTGTGAGTAACTGGAAGCAATAAAAACATTTCAACAAATGTGAAACCCAAGTGCCTATTTTTATCATCAGATCTTAATTTTGGTTTGATTTTGAGAAGAAATAGGGCACATGCTGAGCCAACTAGAATTTAAAGGTCTGCCTGGTACAAATTCAAAAGCTTGCAATAATATATATTTTAAATCCCATATACAGGATAATGGAGTATTTCAAATCAAAAAAAGCTGTTCCAGTTTTCCATTGTGGTAAGAGAGCACATCATGCATTTTAAACACATATTGAAGAATGTTATTAAAAATACAAAATCTATGTTCTTAAAACATTGTAGTCAAATTCTTATCCAGGCCACTAAAAAGAATACCACAGTTAGAGTCTCTACTTCTCAAGCCACAGTAATGGCATAGCAGTAATTTACAGTAAAATCTGGTGTTACATTTAGCTGTACAACACTACTAATTACAGAGTGATTTCAACACTAAATATTTGGTTAAACCCTGCTTTGTCATCAGTGCAAGCAATTTAAGATGCAACTCATCTTTCAGGGAGTCCACACTTCTTTTAGAGTCTATTTTTATTTTCTGGTAACTGAATACTCTTTTCCTACAGAACTTTTCTCCAAAAGTACTGCTTTGCTAACAGAAAACCACACAGACAATGTCAGAAGCAAAAGGGAAGATTCAAACCTAGAGCACCAAGGCAATCCATAGCTCACTTTAAACTGTCCTTAGCTAACCCTACTTTACCATTCAATGCCAAAGTCTTCTAGCAATGACCTTACAGAGCACACAGGCTGCATCAGTTAACAGCAAGGTAAGTTAAAAGATAGACCACATCACTCTTCAGAAAGAATCCAGGGAGGAAAAACCAAGAGAGACAAATATGAGCACCATGGTAGATATAATATCATGTAAAACACTCAGTTAACACTCAAGACACTAACAAAAAAGTCTCCTCTTTTAAAGAGAGGATCTTCTTGCAATGCTCCTTCACAACAAGGTCTCTGAAGAGCCAAGCTACTATAAATAAAAGCACTACACAGCAGTAGTAACTTATCTCCATGAGAAAACAACCCAAACAACAATAACAACAACAAAACCACACAGCAAAGCACTTCTACCTGCTTCTAAGAATATTCAGAGCCAGCCAATCAGTTTTTATACAAGAGACCAAGTTCACTGCAGTCAGGCCTTCAAAGCAATTCACACTTGAATCCAGCCACAAAACATCATGCCATCAAAGAAGCTGTGAAGTTATGATACTGAGAGCAAAGGGTAAGCAACACAAATTCTCTTTTATGACACCTCATAAACATTATCTATTAATTGAGTCCTCTACTCTTGTAAGAATGAGAAAAGATCCACCTGCAGCCTTCCTCCAGTATTAAAAGGGTACAGGAGTATAAAAGGCAAGAAGGTGATGGGAATTATTTGACAAGAGAAATAGGATTTGAGTTGGTTGGAGTTTGAAGTTTTACATATCAAGTCCACAGATTTCTTCTGACTGTTCTTATTTTCAAAGTAGTATGTCAGATGTAAGGAACTACACGAGGAATATAAAATGGAGAAAGCAAGGCATGAGCTGTAAACTGAAATTAGAGAGTGCTACTCAGCATTACTGTCAGCTATGCCTACACAGCTTGCTGGGCAGGTAGCAACACTTGCAGAGTTGCTGTAATCCACTGTTCACACAGTGCCACTAAAAAAACCCAAACACTGCTGCAACAGAAACATTTTTTCCCCAGGCCTGTTAAAATAAACAAGCCTATATTCTTGCTGAGCTGTCCCACTTGCATGACATGCAGGTCTATAACCTCATACCATATGTTCTCATACCATACTTTTCTCATTTCACTAGGCAAACAGAATGGCTATTTTTAGATTAGCCAATAGCAATTCATCAATATTCTGTTGATATGGCCTTCACTTTGTCTGCAAATCTTTACAAAGTGCTCAAAGACAAAATGAAGTCTATGGAGGACATAAGTTACCAGTAAAATCACCTTCACAGAGGGAGTTTATAATACAAACTTCTTAATTAAGAATTTAAGACTTGCTAAAAGTCAAAATATTTACTGTATCATTAATATGTTCTTTCCTGTATATTATAAAGCTGAAAAATTAAAAGCATGTAAATTTATCATGACAGCAAAAATATTAGAGAAGTTGAAACAAAACACAGAACTTGGCTCACTCAGTAAAGTCTTGCAGTGAATTTTCTGATATTAAAAAAAACAACCAAAAACATAAATCACAAGTTACCTTTCACTCCAACAGAAGTCCTGAAGACTACGAGAATGCAATCAACTATGACAACTGGATAACAGCACAGTATCTTCTTTACCTGTAACAGAGAGTTAAACTTGGAGTCAAATTACACCAAAAAGTTATCCCACCAACCAAGTGAAGTAGAAAACAGGGTAAGAGAAACTGAGCTGTGATTGAATGAGAATTATATTTTTAAAACATGAACACTCTCCCAAATAGGAAGAGAAAAAACACACAATCATTTCATTTGCACTTTTTTTTTTTTTTAAAGAGAGAGAAAATCAAAGTGTGGCAGTTTATTATAAAGTCTACTTCTCTTAAATAGAGTCTTCTATTTCATGTAGAAGGCCAAAAGTAACCCCTTGGATGCAGTTTGACTTGCTGTATAACTCAGGCTATAAAACAATCACATGTTCCCACATCCCTTTTTCTTGCTCTCATCCCCTTTCTTGCACCCAGCCACTGTGTGAGCATACAATGAACAGTTTCCAACACTGCTTCTCTTGGGTTAATTTTGCCTTCAATAAGGAAGAAAGTCCATGTTCCCTCTTCTCACTCCCCCTCAACTTCATATCAGTTTCAGAATGACACCACCATCTGAATTAGTACATCTTTCTCAAGAAAATATTTATTCTTGCTTTAAAAACATCTAATGTCAAATATGCTATATACTACAACCTTTGGTAAAATCACTTTTAGCCTACTGAAATTTACACAAGGTCAGCTGAAGCCACAGAATCGCAGAAACACTAAGGTTGGAAGAGACAGAATCACTGAGGTTGGAAGAGATGTCTAAGATCATCAAGTCCAACCATTCCTATCACTCCCATACCACTAAACCATGGCCCTAAGTGGAGCATCTAAATGTTTCTAAAACTCTTCCAGGGACAGTGACTCCAGCACCTCCCTGGGCAGGCTGGGCCAAGACTTAACAACCCTTTCAGTAGAGAAATTTCTCCTTGTATCTAATCTAATCCTCCCCTGCTGCAACTTGAAGCCATTTCCTCTTGTCCTCTCATAACCCTGGAGAAGACATCTACCCCCATCTCACTCCAACCTCCTTTCAGGTAGTTGTAGAGAGCAATAAGGTCTCCCCTGAGTCTCCTTTTCTCCAGACTAACCAACCCCAGTTCCCTCAGCCTCTCCTCATAAGACTTGTGCTCCAGAGCCCTCACTAGCCTCATTGCCCTTCTCTGGACACAGTCTAATGCCTCTGTGTCCTTCTTGGACTGAGGGACCCAAAACTGAACACAGTAAACTTGTCCTCTTTCAATAATTAGTCATTAACCACTAACCTAGCACTGCCAAGTCACTATTAAACTATATCCCTCAGCACCACACCTACACTTCTTTATATCCCACCAGGAATGGTGACTCCAGCACTCGCCTGGGCAGCCTGTTCCAGCACCTCACCATCATTTCAGTGAATAATTTTTCCCTAATGTCCAATCCTTCAAACCTCTCCTGGCACAATTTGAGGCCATTTTTTCTTGTCCTATCACTTGTTACTTGGGAGAAGAGACTGACCTCCCCAACCTCACTACAACCTCCTTTAAGTGAGTTACGGAGAGCAAAGCTTCCCCTGAACCTCCTCTTCTCCAGACTAAACAACCTCAGTTCCCTCAGCTGCTCTTCACAAGACTTGTGCTCTAGACCCTTCAGCAGCTTCACTGTCCTTTGGACATGCTCCAGCAACTCAATGTCTTCCCTTTAGTGAGGGGCCCAAAACTGAATCCAGTATTTGAGATGCAGCCTCACCCAGTGCCCAGTACAGGGAGGCAATGCCCCTAGTCCTGCTGGCTATGCTATTTCTGATACAAGCTTTTGTACTGAAGCATGCATCCCAGTTCTTGTCACTTTTGCAATGCTTTCAGTGTATTACCAATTTTCTAAAGTTTAATGCTGAAACTGATCACAGAATTCAAAACAGAATCTCATAAGCACCAACTACAGAGAGATTTTACTACCTTGTAATATATTTTATATTGTTTATGTAGCTAGTTTGATTTTTTTGCACAAAGATTCAAAAAAGATAACATGTTAAAATTGCAGATAACATGTTAAAAGTATTATTAATCACAACCCACAATTCCTCCTTTAAATATCTGTCTTTCCTACAACACTTTCCCATTCTCCACCCACAACCCACGTTTGTCATCCTTAACTGTATGACTCAGGAGCTGGCCACATGAAAAATAAACATTTTGCCTATATCCACATTCACTAAATGATTTGTATCATAGAGAATACAACAATTAACACAATTAGACTTCAAGTTACCCTCTCTAAATGAGAGCTATTCAGTCCACAGTGTTGTCATTGAAATCCCATTAGCAGACATCAACAAATCAATCTGGTTTCAGAGACCTGCCTTTTTTTAATTATATCAAAAGGTGGTCACATTGACTGCAATTGCTGGAGTCTTAGGAAATTAGAAGTGGATCAAAAGCTGTGTTTTCAAAGGAATGAAGCCTATGTGGCCCTGGCAGCTAAGAAGTTTGACCTCTCCTTCCTCTACTTTCAACATGGGTGCACACAGAATATGGTCTTGTCTAGGCCATCCTAAATGACAGGGTTACAATGCAAACTCATCTGCCATGGTACAAACTGTTGCTATCAACTTTGAGTATCTAAAAATCTGGAAGGGAAAGTCATACTCTTACACCCCCAGGGAATCAAACTCAGCAGAATGCTGCTATTTAAGCAAGAGAAAGCAGCTCAACTTCCCACCATAGGGGTTAACATCAGACAGAAAACAGCATGGCAAGCAGAAATGGAAACTTGTTGGAAGAGAGGAGAGGAGCAGCTGAAGCAGAACACTTAGGCTGAATACCCTTTCAGAGCCACTCCTGCATAACCCAGGATGCAAGGAAACAGGTTCTGAGCTGAGTCTTTAGGGACTAAATTTATTTGCTGCTTGAAAGGTAAAAATACCACACCAAAGGATGCAGCCTTATTTTTTAGACAGTTTTTATTCATAAAATACTTTGTCATTTCAAACTCTCCAGGTCTGGAAATAGTCACATTTATGAGATTTGCTGAAGGCTTAAGTTTTACAGAACTTGGTACTTGTTGCATTTTCACTAACGCTCTAGAAGCACCCATGCTAGGTGACAGGAAAACAGGGCAGTAAAGCTAAGCAGAGTACTATATGTCAATGAAATAGCTATAAATTACATTGTTTTAATTTAAAAAGAGTCTTAGCTTTACAGGAATAAAAAAAAAAGAAATCCTAATTGAACTGCTGCTAGTTGTTACGGATATCAAAGCACCTCAGCCTAAATTTACTCCCTAGCTGGCTATTACTTGTTCCTTGGCAGCGATTTATTTCAGAAGCTGCTTCTGCAAATCATAATCATTAAGATAACAAACCCTCAAACCAACTCCCTTTATGTCAATCTGCAATCATTCATAGAGTAACCTCCTTTTAGTCCATTCTAGCCATACACTTGCATGCACAATACTATTAACATCAAAAGGGATTAACTTCAATTCTGTGGGATCTTCACCTGTGGAAAAATGCTGCACTAGAAATGTTACCACATTGTTAATGGCTCCTTTGAGAGTATTCAGACATCGCAGTACTGTAATTAAAGCCTTACAAAAGAATAGTAATAGGAAATGAACTTTGGACTTAAATATATATATATATATATATATACATATTTTAATAAAAGGTATCAGTACATAGTGTTCACACAGAGACCAGGCCATCGCATCTCAAAAGGTAGACTGTTTTTTTAATAGCAGATAAAGAACATACAATGGGATTCCACACTGATTTTCATTCTAATTCTGAAGGGGAAGGGAGTTAGGAAGGTAAAAGTCTTCCCCAATTTCATCCTCTACCTAATTACTGACAAACAGCTTCAGTACAGGGTCCTATTTAGCTCATTTTTCTGCAGTTGCTCACTTACAGCCGAAAGAAAGCAACAGCCCAAGACGAGGAGCGGTGCTCTAGGAGGATTTTAAACCAGGATGTTAGAATCTTCTCTCCTCGGGTAGCATCCACACGAGAGGCGCGGGACAGTAACCACCACATAGTCAGGGCAGATTTGATTTTCAGGGGGAAATATACCCCTCACCGTCTTGCCTCAGACCGGGAGGCGAGTGACCCAAAGGCGCATCAGACGCGACAAGGGGGACGGCGGCCACAGTGGGAGCAAGTCCAGTCCCAACTGGGGCACCCCGACGAGCCGTCCCGCTGCGGGGCGGCCTCGGGCTGGCGGGGCGCGGCGGCGGGCAGATGGACAGACGGACGGAGGCTGCAGGCGCTGCCCGCGGCGGCAGCCCTGCGAGGGAGATGTGAAACTCAGCGACTCCTCGCTGGAACTAGCGCCCAAAGCTCCGGGGAATAGGAGGGAGGAAGGGAGCGAGGGAAAAGCCTGCCCCCTAAGAGACTTCTGCCGTCCGAGAAGAAGGAGGAAGGCCCCAGTGCGCTGAGGGTCTGCGACAAGAAGAGGACCTCCCGCCGAGGCCGCCGCTCCGGACACGTTTCCTCGGGGCCGCTGCCGCCCCCTGCCGTCCCTGCTCCTCCCACGGCCAAGCCCCGGCTCTGACAGCCCCCGACCTCCTTCCCGCCCGCCCAGCAAACCGCCCGGGGCCGGAGGCAGGGCAGGAGGCGCAGCTCTGCCGGTAGGACGAGCACCCGGCCCAGCCCCGCATGCGGACAGAGCGGAGTGGTGGGCAAACATCGACGGATCCGGGGGCAGAGTGGCCCCTCGGCGCACGGCCGAGCCCCCGCAGAGCTCCCGGCTGTCCTGCGCCCCCCTTCCTGCCGCCTCCCCACAGGTCCTCTCCAGCGGTAAGAGGCCTTGCTCCGCGCCACACTCCCTCAGAGACTCGCTCTCCCTTTCCCGCTCCCTGCCGGTACCTGCCGCCCAACCGGTCACCGCCGCCGTTCGCGCTCGTACACCCAATTGAAGTTCCCCAACAGCAGCCGTCAGCCCAGCCCGCGAGAAACCCCAGCCGGCCCCGCCTCCTAGCCAATCCACGCCCCTCCCGCCCCCGCTCCCCTCCTCCGTCTTCCCCTGTCTCCCAGCCATTGGTTGAGGCGGCCGTCAATCGTCAGAGTGGGCGCTTCGCCCCCGTTCCTCCTTTCTGGGCTACATCCAATAGCCCCTGCCCTTTAGGGATGAGGAGGCTTCGACCAGGCCAGTGGTGGTGGTAGCCGAGCGGCAGTGCGGACACTCGCACCAGCGGAATGGCTACCCGAGAGCGCCGTTGGCAAGCCACGGCCCCGCGCGAGTGGGGCGGCGTGCCTCAGGCGCTGCGGTCGGTGGGATGTGGCGGTCTCTGCAGCTCGGATGGTACGCGGAGCGAGGTCCCGCCGGGCCGCAGAGGAAGCTCTGCGGGAGGTTGCCCCTCTCGAACCCTGCGTTGATGCTGCCTCCAGCCGCCCCGCACCAGAGGAAGCTCGGCGGAGCATCCCCGCCCCTTGTGGGGAGGCTGAGGGATGGACCTGGTTCAACCTGGAGGAGAGATCGCGCTGGAGGGTTAACAGCAGCCCCCCCAGCACCCCTGTGCTGCGTGGTGGGAGGCTGAGGGACAACTGCTGTGAGTTGTAATGAGAGGTTCAGGCTGAGTGTAAGGAAAAGCTGCTTCATGCTGAGGACAGTTGGGTGAGTTCCTCGGAGATTGTCCACACCCAAGTGGATATAGCCATGAGCAACCTGGTCTGACCAAGAGGTTGGACCAGAGACCTCCTTACAAGCTGCATCTTCTAATGATCTACAGCCTTGATGGAGGTAGTCCTCCGCGTAGCTAAAGATCTCTCAGATGCTTTTGTGGATGCAGACTGCTGAAAGCCTGACCGTGAAAAACCTGCTGGAGTGTTAAGGGTAGCTGCTGCTGCACTGCACAGGCTGCAGGAGTGCTGCGGGCAGGCTGCCCTTGGCACCTTCCTCACCTAAGGGCAAATCCTTTATCCTAGCCTTTAGGGCTCTCCTTTAAACGATGTATTAGCCTTTTCATTCGCTTTATTATTTTAATTCCAGCATATGAAGGGGGTGTCAAATCTTAGATCAAGACTTGATGGTCTAGCTGCAATTTGTGCATGTATGAAGAAGGAGAAAAGGAGAGAAATGTAGCACTAACAGGTGTAAAAACCCAAATACCAAGAAAGCAACTGTCTGCTTAAAAAGCAAGGCTTTTAGTTTTGAGCTTTTTCTTTTCTCATTATGAAAAATATTTACATTACATGCATTACAAGCTGAATTTGGAAAATCCAGCACACAGTGTGTGTTGCCTGTACAACTGCAGTGCATCCCTTCTGTGCATTATAACCTTAAGTTAACTACAGATGTCCCACCTCACCCTTGCATACACAGCAAGCTGTGCCTTTCTTTAGTGCACAGAAGAGATTTTTCTGCTTTGGAGCAGAGCTGTGCAGTAAAAGAAGTTGTTTTCTATGTAATCCTGTGTCATTTCTAGGAGAGTTAGAAGAGATCAAGGGGAGAAGAGCAGGATCATAACTGGAGCTACAGAGTATTCTTTACAGAATTCTAAAGAAATTGTAAGATATTTTCTGTATCAAAAATTGAGGTGTGATGCCATGTGCCACATTGCTTGAATCTGATTTTGTTGAGGGGTGTGTTTTCACTATGCCAATCTTAAGATGCTGTGGTCTCATTTAGAGTAGCTTACTACTGAAAATGAAGTCAACAGGGCATGTACCATAAATATTCTGGGCATTTCATAACGTGTAAGACTGAGAAATCAAGTCCTATTAGACACTGATTAATACCTTTTTTTGTAATCTTGGTGCTTTGGAAGTAAAAGGAACCTCGCAGCCCCTGGGAGTGCTGTAAAGGAAATTAATGTCAGCACAGAGAGAAGCAATGACTGGGCAATGAATAGAGAGCAAGCAGTATTAGATATCTGTGCTTAATTCAGCATTGTTCATTCATTCAGGGGAAAAATTAGGGAGCAATAATTAAAGAAGGTGTTATAATGCATATGCAGAAGCAGTTTTAATTCTTACTAGCTATATTGCTTGATGTTGTAATCTTCATGTTTTATTTATTATAGTGTATAATTTAAATAAAGCTAATGAAGTATTTTCACTATCTTTTGCTCCACATTCAAAACCAGCATTTAAAAAGCCTTCAACTCTTTCAAAGCAGAGATGGAGTATCATTTTTTCAGGAAAAGCAGTCCCTGTGGTTCTTTCTCTGATACAGCAGATGCTACAATTACCACAACACCAATGATTTTACCTCTAGAAAATTTTTACGTGCAGAACTGACTCTAAAATTCCATGTGTGGTCTTCCCTGGTTCATTTCTCAGGTGCTTTAGCATCTTTAAGCATGAAGGAATGATAGCAGAATATGCTCTAGTTCCTCAAGAAAACAATACAACAGCTTCACATGCCTTCCTAAAAGCAGTAATTGCTACTTTTAAAAGCTTCATTAACAGACACAAGGGAAGGCACTTGGTTTCTGCAGCTTTAAAAGGCCACCTGAGTTTGCACCATCCAAACTGCTTTTTCTTATTGGTAGCACTTGTGTGGTGTTTAATACCATTGGCCTGAGCAAGTTGCAGTTGCACAGTACTAAAATCACCACAGTCTTCTCTTCTGTCAGGTTTCCAGTGTTGCTGAAACCAGTGACAATGCCTGTGGTGAAATGTCCCTGGATTAGAAAATTCAGGAAGATTTCACCACTTCAGACTTGTTTCCTTTTGCTCCTTTCCTCAGGCAGACTTGGATACCCCTGCTGAGAACCCCAGTTAGCAGTGTGTCCCAGAGATGTTTATTTATCCTGATGTTTCTTCTCATGCTATTTGTTTCTGGAAAAATTTGCTGCCTTATAACAAATTTTCTTCTCCTCTGATGTACAGTTTGGGGAAAGTAAATAGCAGTTTGAATGGTTTAAAAAGCTATGTTTTAGAAAATACAAAATGCAATACAATTTTTGGTGTATGTTTTTCCTGAACTCTTTTATTGTGGGACATGGCCTAAGAAATAGAAGGATGTGGCCAGTTTCATAAGCAAAGTAATGAAACTCTTGGATAGCCAAATGAAGTCTGTGTCATTCTATCTACAGCATGTCAGGTGGTGATTTTCATAGCCTGCCAAATTTTAGATGTTCTAGGTTGGACATGAGGAACAATTTCTTTCCCCAAAAAGGTTGTCAAGGCCTGGCCCAGGCTGCCCAGGGCAGTGCTGGAGTCTCCATCCCTGGAGGGGTTTCAAGCCCTGGAGATGTGGTGCTGAGGGCCTTGGCTTAGAGGTGACCTGGCAATGCTGGTTAGCAGTTGGACTTAAGCCAGTATTAAATATTCTCCTCCACCCTCTCTCCACTCTTATGAGTTTATATCTGAATTTTGTGTAGGTATCACAGTGATAAGAACTGTTACCAATCTGTTGTTGCACTCAAGATGCAAAATTTCTTGCAAGTGTTGATCCAACCAAAGCACTTTTTAATAGAAATAAAGATTGCAGCAGTACAACTGAATGTAAACACAGAAAAATTTGAACCTCTTGTTGGAGCTGCTCTCTGTACAGATTATAAGTCTGTAGTCAAAATGGCTGTTTACTCAACTCTTGTGCCACTTGGCTTCTTGGCTTGACCTAAATGACACTCATAAATAACTCCTCCTTTATCATGTTCAGCCTGCAGTCTCCACATTAACCTGGTGGCACAGCCAACAGCAGAGTCTGTTACAAAAAACAAAAGGGAAGAAAACTCAGCCATTTCCTGTTATAAACTATTTGATCTTAAAAGAAAACAAGGCATGAGGAAAAATATCCATGCTGCCTACTTGTAGGTAAGGATTTCTCCATTTCAGAGATTTTGAAGAAAAAAACAAATGAAGAAAGTTCCCAGAAATGGCTAGAGTAAACACAATAAATAATCTATTCCTAGTACAATAATGCAACTACTGTTAAACTTAATTGTTGGTTATTTTAGTTATTCAGCACCACCATTGTGGTTTAGAGAGAGTAAAATGCTGGCAGGTTTAGAATCTAGTCCTTCTTCCAAAATATTTTCTTAGAGGTAGTAATAAGTTTTTTAGAAGACTGCTTTCTAGAAAGCAAAGGAAATACATCTCCTTTTTTGTCCAGAGGTCCATCTGCTGGCATGTCTGCTGACATTCAGCAAGGTCCCAAGGCATTGGAGAAGTTGCTGAGAATATCTTCAATAGTTAAATGAAAATGTGCACTAGGAAAAGAAGTTCATTCTACCTTAAATTTTACAGTGATGAAACTGCATCACTGATCAAGACACATGTCATGGATAGTATTGTCAATCTCTTGGCACCACGACACTTGGTGTGTCCAGTAATAGGATTTGGATGCAGTGTCTCAGGGTTACATCACTTATTCCCATGCATGAAGTCATGTGACAGATTCCCTTTGGCATCACAGGAGTGGATGTCACTCCTACATTTGATTGCCGGTCAAGGAATGCCCTTTCCAGTTGGATACTTTTTAATGTGTGATTCTGCTTTGCCTTTCTGCCAGCTAGAAGAGCTCAGTGGATTCCCTCAGGCCTTGGGTTTTGACACGTCGGACACGGCCCAAAACAAGAGAGAAATTCTATTGCTGCAGTGTGAAAGCATGGGTTTTCTCACACCCTAGCTGTGGTGCTGACAGGAGGGACAAATGCAGCAATCCCCCTCTGACAGCTCTAACACGGTGATTATATGCTGATAAATGTAATTGTGGGGCTTGGGAATTACTAGGATTCCAATCTTGCAGGCACTACTGGTTAAAGGACTCTTTCCTGTGAGTACACCTTCTGAATTGCTAAGATTCTTCTTGGTTACTGCCTTACTGTCCTCAAGTTAGGACATGTCACCTCTGTAGAAGGAGATAGAGACTGTCAACCCATACCATTAAATAAATGAAGCTTGCTTTTGTCTCTGGAAGAAGAGGCACACTTTAAGTGCTTTTGTGCCTTTTATAGCTATAGAAATTGTAGAGTTAGGAGTGTTAAATGCAAAACACAAAGTAACAAAGAATCCAGAAGCTGAGCAGAATGTGATGTAAGGTAAACTCAATTGACTTTAAAAGTCTTTATTCAACTGGAGATAAGAGGAAGGAAGAGAATTGGATGGGAAGTACACCATGTTGGTCGTGAAATTGATACCCATAGGTGATATTTGACTTTTATCTTTAGATTCCCCATTTGCTTGATTCTGTAGTGCTGTTAAATGTCAAAATCAATGCCACAACATCAATTCCTCTGAACTGCAAAAACCATCTAGTAGTTCAAAGTGACTGCTGCTGTGCAAAGCCTGTGTTCTCTGGATGTTGCTGCTTGGCATCCCTACCGACTGGGTAGTGAAGCGGATAACAAATATTGGCATGGCTAAGTGGCAAGTGTTGCTGAAGACCTAGATTTTGTTTGTAGAGCAAACATCCACAACAGACAGAAAGATCCAACCTGGCAGGCCAACCAGGGCTCCAAATCAGTTATGCCAAAAGAAATGGAGTTGAAATATTACTGTGTGGTAATGAAGGAGAGGATGAAAGTCATTGAGAAAGAAAATGATTTACTTACGTCACAGCTGCACCATACCAACCACTGGAGAATCCAGGGGGAAAAATCACCTCAAGTAAAGCAAAGGATGCCTGTTGTTTGTAATTTAGTAAACATGATTGCTGCATATCTGAGATTTCAATTGCAAATCCTCAATTCATATACAATCTCTGTTAACATCTCTCTAAAATGTTTCTGATTCTATTTTATTTAAGTACTGATGAAAGCTTCTGGGTTCTGGTTGGAGGCAGCTTGTCTTCATCAAGTCAAAAGCTATGATGGATAAATCTGCCATGTAGACACTAGCTACAACATTTCACTGTAAGGCCATGAAGTGAAAAGCATTTGGGATGAGAGACTGAACACCTTGTAAAGAGGCCAAACCAGCTGGCTCAGTCGTACTGTGTAGAAGAATGAAGCTAAATATAAAAAAAGGAAGAAAATGCTGTCTAAGATACCAATTTTAGTGTGGAAAGGATTAGATAAAATGGATACATGTGCATAATGATCATCATCTAACTTGCAGAGGCACATCTGTCCCAGTAAGATAACTCAAGCAAGTAGCCTACATGTTCCTTGTCCAGGGATGTGCATAGATGCTATTGCCTCATTAGGACATTTCTGTGTGCCTAGGTAAGCTCTGATCTCTACTCCTGCTTGAAGAATTACTGCTGCAAAAGGCCTGTGAACCATGCTGATCACACTAATCTGTTTTCTTCTTGATTTTCATGTCTTGACTTCTAGTTTGCAATTTCAGAGTGAGTGGATAGGGTTGTGTGAGAGGGCTCTCACTTAGCTGACAAAAGCCATGGATAATTATCACATTTGAAATGCTTTTCCATGGGCTGATAAATAGAATCTTGGAAAAAAAATGTAGGTTGGGAGGGAAGTGTTTTATTTATATTGGAGTTCTATGAGAACAGTGCCAAATAGGCTAAGGTCCCACCCTGGTCCCTCTAACCTCAACAGTAAAATGGATAGTTATGTCACCATACATATTCCTACAATCATCCAGCCAAAGAACCTGAGACCAAGCTGTGAGAAACTTTAACACTTCAGAAAGTTCAAAGGAAGTGGGGCTGATTATAACTCCACATAAATCACTTAACACCTTATAGGAACAGATTCACTAGGATTATTTAAGGAAATTCTTGTATCACAGTGTCCTATGGTAGGAAGAGAAACCATTCACTAAGAATGCTTTGGAAAGATCATGTTGCAATGTGACAGATCACACAGTGAGAGAAGGTGAGAATTAGTTAATCAGATGAGTTACCTGTTAACTCCACAACTCTACATGGGAGTCTTGGTCTCACTACTCCAACAAAGGCAAATTAGAATATGGATCAGAATACTTGTAAAGGACAAACAAAATTTTCCTGCAAAAGCTTTGAACAGAATATTTCTTTACTTTCCCTATTGCTTTGTAAAATGTTTAAAGTTTCTACCACTTGCTGACTTTGTTTTCCTGTTAAGTTTTGAAACTTTCCAATGGCAAGAAGCTAAAAACAAGAATTCATAACACAGGCACAAAATCAAATCAACAACCTCCCTAAAAAAACAGCAACCGGAAACCCCAAGTAGCAATGGTACTTATCCATTTCTTCTCCTCACAATTTTAGTGAACAGGGAAAAACACAAATTTGCTACCACATCCAACCACTTACCTGCTTCCTGAAAGCTAAAACAGAACATCTGCTCTTCTTCTCTTCAGAGTATGTCAGGAGGCTCTAAAGCAAGCTTTCCCAGGCCATGTGAGGACCATGGAATACTGGGGGTGTAGGTCACCTCTTGTGTCATTAGTGGAACAAACAGGGACAACCAACAGCAATTGCTCCAATGGAAAAGTAACGTTAAGAAAATATTTAGTCACTCCTGTTTCAGCTGTGGTTCTGGCCTTCCCTTTCTCTGCAAGGACTGTGCATACAAGAAGCATTTAAGATACTTATTTCTGTCCCATTCCAAGGCTTAAATAAGATTCCTGACTTTTCTTCTCCTGGCTACTCTTCCAAGTGTCTGGAAATGAGAAGACAGCACTATGCATCCAATCACTTATCTATGGACAGTAAGAAAAGGATCTGCTGATCCCAGCTTGGAGATGGCTACTTTGGAAACCACGGAAGTTGTGTGTCTGTAACTGTAACAACAAATCCACTTCACTTGATAGTGGCATAAAACTTCTCTAATCAATCAGGCTTATGGATAGCTCACTCTACTGCTATGAAGATCCAGATATTTCTGGAACTAGCTTTTTCTCATACCATTACTTGTGTGACAACCCAACTCCTCCTTGTGAGGTGACTGTGTTCCCATGTCTGTGTTAAGCCTTCCACAGAGCAAAGAAGATCTAATTAATAGGTAATGCATTTGTAACAGCTGAAGAAGCAAGGAATATTCAGGTTGGTGTTAGTATGGAAAAATACTTTAAAGATTCCTGATTAGCAAGGGGTTTATTTTTATTCATAAAAGTGTGTCACTGGAAGTATAGCATGTTTTGTGTATTTTGTGACACTTCATCATGATGAAGGGATAATTTTTTCTTCCAAATAAGTGTTTTGTTCTCAGTACAGTCCCAATGTTCCTCTCTTAGTTGATCCACATATTTTTCTACAGTTATGTGTGTTTTTGTAAGCACACATTTCCACTGTCTCTGAACTTGCTTCCCAGGGTATGACCCAATCATTAAGGCTGAACTAGCCAAGTGATTTAACATCCAAGGATTTCAGGTAGGGTGTAACCGGAGGAGGGAATGCAGCCCACCCAAGCCTAAGTCAGTGAAGGCCAAGTTTAAGTAAATTTACTAGCAGGCTTTTTCCCTTTAACCTTCTCCCCCTCCCCCAACAAAACATATAATCAGAAGGTGAAGAGTTCAGTTATGGAACAAACAAGACCTCTTTAAAAATATGTAGCTGGCTGTAGCCAAAGACAAACTATGATGTCATTGGGTGGGAACTTCCCCTCACTGTATGCAGGCAGTGTTGGAGGATGCAATGCAAGATGTGACTAAAATCTCAGGGGTGATTCGAATGCATTCTGGGGGTTAGCTGTTGCAACTCATCTGCATTTAGCAGTGATTTTCTGGTTTATACCTTTTGACTGCTGTTCATCTGCCACAAACTGGGGCTCACACAATTTTCCATTGCTAGCCATGCTGCTCTCACACACAGCCTGAAAGCTAATCTGATTTGCAAAGCTGTCAATCACAGCATCGATTAGGTGCTAGATAATGGTGTTAATGCAATCATTAAATGGCAAGCAGCTTTTGCAATGTTTTCTTTGAATAGCTTGTGGGGCCCCATCTATGTTACAACCATGGCTGATTTGGGGAACCTGGCTATTGACAAGTGACCCTATAACTGGATTTTAATGTTTGTATTAATTGGCTTAAGGTTCCTAAGACCTCAGTCCTGCAAATCTTTAGATACTTATTTGTGTTTTTTGTCTGTTTGCAGAGTTTTGCCCATAAGAGATTCCCATGCAGCCAGTTACACTTCCAGACCTTTACAGCAAATCCCTTCAGAAAAGGACATATATGCTGTTGTCAGATAATGTGCCTGAAAAATACAGTGTAAAAAAAAGTTGGTACTTATGTTGATGTCTCTAATTCTCACTATTTCATGTAAGACTCTAATGGTGATAAGAGAAACAAAGGTCTCTGTTACTATTATGTATTTCTCTGTAATATTAATCTTCCAGAGAGAGTTTCCTTTTCTCATAGAAAGATCAAGATTGACTATTAGAACTTGATCTGTGATGTTTTAGTCTATATGTCTGAGAGAGATCCAGATAAAACTTCCACATCTTTTACTTTTTGCTTTTCCCAGGAAGAAAGGAATGAATATTTCATTTTTATTCGAGTTTATGATTTCATGCATATTAATTTTTAATGATTATTATTAATCACTCTTTAGGAAAAAACAGAGGGTAACAAACAGCTTCACAACTGGCATTGATTTGCAAAGAAATCTGCTACCAATTTTCAAATATTATATGGACAAAGGTCAATAAACTCAAAACATACAGACGTTGAAGAGCTAATCTCTCCAAAAAATCTATCTCAGGTGTTTGCCTCAGGTCATTTTTTTGCCATTTAAAAAAAAATACTATCTATAGCCATGACCTTGCCAAGACATCTCTGATGTCTTGTTTCAAAAATAATTAATATCCTGATTTCCAGATAATTTAAAATTTGCTTGACCCAAAGCCAAAAGGTTCACACTCTTGATTTTCCAACACAGGTTATTTGTTTTGTTTCTTGAAAGGAAGAAATGACAATGGATATCAATATTGAGCCCAGTTAATTTCAAATTCCTTAATGTTGCATGTATTTACAACATATTTAATCAAAATGATTATTGTACTGATATTTTAGCATGATGCTAACTTTGATTATTAGCCTCATGACATTTAGCAGTATTATAGTTTCACACAAGTAAAAAGTTTACACTGTTAAAAGTTATGTGGCAGGTTGTATCCTTAGTGGGAAACATCCTTATTCTCTGTGCAATTTTAGATTCACAGGAATTAGGTAGCCTTGTTCTGTAGCCATTCTATATAGGAAATCAAAGATCAATAGTCACATACTTGTTTACATCACTTCTGCTTTGCCCAGAAAGCCTCAGAAACTGACTTTTGCATTCAAAGTCTGACTTCCACACACAGAGGATGAAGAGCCATGCGAGCTGTGCTCAGTTTCTTGCCAATTCCATACGCACCAAGAGACCTCATTTTAAATTGATTTCATGTGTCTTCACAGCAGGTGTATGCTAAGTGTTGCCACTGATTCAAGGGAGACCTGGAGTGCAATTCTCTGTTCCTAGTAGGCTTACTACGGCTTTTGGAAAAGAAGCAATAGCAGCATCAACATTGCTTGTGATGACCTTTGGGGCCGAGTAAAGCAGCAGTGACCCTGGCTGCACTCTCACCACAGCTACTGACAGGGAAGGGGAATCTGGAGTGAGGCATGGCTGACTTCCCCTCAGATGCCCTCCCAGGCCATAATCCCCAAACCCCACTAATCTGCACTGGGGCTTCCCTGCATTATTGTGGATTAGTGACGTTCTGCTCGATCGTATAGTGTGTATTTAGGCAGTGTTTGTTGACCCTATGCAATTGAACTCATGACAAGCATTGGTCTGTAATCTCCTGTTTATACTTTGTTTAGTACAAGTACAAAGAAATAGGTATAAAAATAGATATAATTAAGGTTATGTTTACTTCAGAGTTTTATATAGCATACTGCATGTATACTTCAACAACAAACAGGTTTTCATAACCTTGCAAAAGGAGGTTAAATATCTCTTGGTGCATGCAGTCATTCCTTTACACAATAGCAGCTTCTCACAAACCTGTCAGGAGGCAGTGGAGTTCAGGGACTTCACCTGGATTTCCCTTTACTCCACAGCCCTTTTCTAGTGGCTTGGCTTCCAGCCTAGCTGTATTATTCTCCCTCCCTCAAATAAAATCAGTAAGCCTCTATTGTACAGGAAGCTTGACAGTCCTAGCATCCCTGCTCCTGCAGGCTTCAGTCACCCTGGTTTTGTAAGGTCTCTTAGCAGTATTCTGGCAAGCATGGCTCTGTTGAAAAGTGGTCCTGACTGATTCAAAAGGAGAAGCAATTTACAAGACCCACTGAGTTCCTTTAATCTCACAGTTTGTTGGCTCTTTTCCCTGCCCATCACCAGCATACTGTCTCTTTTCTTCCACTTTTCTGTGGTGAGCCAGAGGGCAAGTTGCTGTAGGCAAGATCAGAAGAACTGGGAGAGTCCCTTGCCAGGCTCCTCAAGCTTCTTCTGGTCTTAAAGTCCAAGGTGCCCAGGACCTAGGGTGGTGGCAGCCCCTCTCCTTCCCCTTCCATCCCATCAGTCCACTGTCTCACTGTGAAAGCTGCCATTGAACATGAAGAATACATCTGCAGACACTGCAGAAGGATGGCAACACAGAGCTTTTTACTCCTCTTCAGTAAAAAGGACTGGAGCCAAGCAGCAGGGTGTGAAGTGTGAGATGCAGAGANGGGGGGGTGACCATGCAGGGGAGAAAGGAAAACCACATGCCTTCCTAAGAAGGATCTCTAAGCAGAGCCTGGTGATGCATGAAAACAGTTCTGCATACCTCTCACACACTTATATTACAATTCCTCTTAAGCCCTCCTTCTCTAAAAGGAGAAAATACTGTAGCTGGAGTTGTTGAGGAAAGTCATTCACTCTCTCAGGACCCAGCCAGGGCATCTAACTCAGCATCACCTATCCCACCTACAGACTATTCTCTTTCTTCCTTTCCCTGCCTGACTTGCTGCAAAAGCCTGTATTCAGTCCCTGTTACAGCTTTAGCAGAGTGATCAAATGTGGCAGAGAAAAGGGGTAGGGAAGATTCTGATGCTGGTGAGAAGGTGTAAGGCTGACTTGTATGTAAGAGTAATTTTTGTGACAATGAATCACTGACTATTGCTGTACAGTCTTCAGCTCTAACACTAATTTCACTAGGGACATATTGCTGCTATTCCTATGTAATGGACTCTCTCCTTACCCAGGCACACAGGTGGGTTGCCATACTTTATGTACCATTTGAACAGACTTGAAAGAGAACCAAAAAAACACAGTGTCTTTCTTCTCTTCAAATGTGGATGAAATAGTGTTTCCTCTTTGGTCCATTTAAATTTTTTTACTATGATTGTAACTGCTGTGAAGTCTGGAAAGTTAAGGCAGATGAGTTTTGTGGTCTGTGAACTTCTGGACTATTTCCATCAGTGTATGACTCTTCTCCCTTTCTCACTCTATCAGTTATCCTTTTTTATGGTGCACAACTGTCACAGGAAGCTGGCCTCACAAATAAAAGGTGCATGCAAGGCCATCTTCATGCAGTAATGACTGCACTGAACTGCATTCTCTGCTCTCTGAAAAATATAAAGGTTTATTCTGGGGATGCTGTATCTGTGGAAGCAAAGCCAGTAACACCTCTTGAAGTTATCATCCTTATTGAAGCATTTTTTTCTGTTGATTTGAAGCAGTCTTGGGGAGGCTTCTGTAACTTGCATCTCTGTTGATTTTGGTACTAGATATAGCATTTACCAGCATGTCTGAGGAAATATCTAGGCAAACTGAACTGTAAATAGGCTATATGAATGACTCTAAGAAATCACATACTCTTTAGAGAAGCAGCAGGAACACTCCTGACACAACATGCACATGATTTATGATTTAAATGTGAACAGACTATGTATCTTTACCATGTTAGCTCAATAATCCAAAGTTCCCCCAGGGCAACTTGCCTGTGTGTCTGAACAGCACACATCTGTTCTTTTCCACCACTTGTTTACATGTTCTTCCTCTCCATGTGCCTGCACCATTCTCATTTTAAAGGCATTCCTTAATGCTTTGTTTATTTCTCATGTACAGTTCACAAGCACAGGCTGGAACAGTAGTTCAGAGCTCTGTTGAGTGCTGGTTTTATTCACTCTTTAACCCAGGATTTGGTTTTTAATATATTAGTGTGTATTAAGAATAACTCCATGAAGTCATTCAAGGTTAAAATCAGGCTTTTTGGCTTCAGGCTGAGTGGGCAGCATCATGAAATACCACATTGCATGGTAATGTAACTAATGAATCTACAATGATACATATTATAATACAGAGTAAGGGATTTAGGACAGGAGAAAAAAAAATCTAATTAAAATTAGCAATTTCATAGTGGCATTCAAATTATTAATCCACTTGTATTAAGCATAATAAAAGGGAAAATGCACATTGAATTAAGAAGATACATTATTATTTTTTAAATAATGACTTGAGATTTCCATTAACCAGAAATGCCAAGCACATATTTGTTCAGTAGTGCTGAAAAAAAATGTTGAATAGGTAGGCTTTCTGAATCCCACTCTCTCTGCAACATTAGTACAAATATTAGGACAATAAAGATGCTCATTTTACACTAGGGATGGAGTAAAACATTGCTGCTGCTTGAAAATTGTTGCTAGAACAGAGCAGTTCTGAGAAGTGCCTTACATTCTCTTACCATTATTTTGTGTTCTCTCTTTACTGTTTAAAGTGTTCTACAATTAATAAGCCAGATAAGCTGAAGTGGGTTGTTTGTTCTTCTGCTGAAATGACAATTGGTGCTACCAAAACAAAGCACTCAGCACAGGATTTGTTTACATGTTTAGTCTGCTTGCTTATCATATTTGAGTGATAATTAGTGCTGTCTCAGTCTCTTTTTCCAGAGTCTCTAGTTGCCAGCCTGGAGTGGAGCCTTCAGTGTGGGGTTTTCCTAAAAGACTTAAGAATAAATGTAAAATTTACAGAGAAATATATTCCCCTTTTTGTGGAGAAAGCACAGCAATAAAGCATGTGAAAAAAACCCACCCCCTGACATTAGGAATGGGCACATCTGAGATTTCTTTCCTATGAAACGTGCCCACAGATTAGCAATGCATTGTTCAGAAAGAAAGCCAAGTGCTTTCAAGGTACAAACACAAACCAAAAAGAGATATTCCTCTAAAGAAATGGATATTGCTGTAGCAAAAAAGGTTTCTGCTCATTAATTTGGTGGAATTACAAAATGCTAAAATTGGCAGAACAGAAGATTAAAAATCAAACCCTAAGGAACTCATTGAAATAATTACTCTTCTTAGGCTTTTTTTTTTCCCTTTGTAAAGTAACTTAGCAATGCACATCTCTCTTCTTTTTGTGATGGCTATAAAGAAGCAAAAATATCTTTTTAGATGTATATAAATACTAGATGTGTAGAAATCCTATTGCATAATGCCATGTTGTTCTCTGATCATTGTAAAAGCAATTATTTCCTCTGGACAAAACCCTCTGTTCATCAGCACTGAATGGTATTTATCAGTCTTTTTCCTGTTTAGATAATTTGTTCAGTGTTGATATATTTAAAAAAAACCCACATTCAATTGGTTAGAAAAGTATCTGTGGCTTCCCATCCCAAGAGTGATGGCAGTAGCTGTGGGTCTAAATCTCCAAGCACCACTTTGTAGACTTCCTAAGTGATTAGTAGAGAGTATTATCACTCTCCACCATCTGGCTATCTAATATGGAAACAATATTAAAGGAGTCAGAAGACCTATGCAGGCTTCCACACTCTGGACATAGAGCATTTCACAACAAAAATGTGGAAGCTGCCTTTAAAACAGTGAGAGACGTGCTTAAACATAAAAGAATTCTTTCTGTTTGCAGAGAGGATACATGTGTGCTCTCCCTCATTTTAATTACTTGCCAGTACATAAAGCTATACATATGTATACCCAGATAATACAGCTTAGCACATATACTTAGGCTGCATGTTTAGCATGCTAGGGGTGAAGTCTGTTTAAATTAAGAGTCTCATTCTGGTTTTGATGTCACTACAATTAGTGGATGTGTTGGATGGATTCTGAGGCTTTGATTCATCTGTGCTTTAAAGGTTTTGAAGTGAAATGCTCTGGCTAAGGCAGAATTAAAGAATCATCAGAAATTTCTGTGTTAAAGCCTCACAATCCAATACATAAAAAGTCTTGTAATTCAGTGTACTGTATATCTTTGTGTTTAAAAATATCCCTTTATAAGGAAGAACAAAAGATAGGCTTCTCCACTCCAGGAACATTACATGGAATAAAGAGCCTCTGAAAACCTCCAAAGCACAGAATGCAAGCTTGTGCTGCCAGACAAAAGTGAAAGCCTATCCTGTTTTCTCTCTCCCTGATGTAGTTGCTGTGTCAGATGAGGGCATCAGGGCAGATTCAAAAGTCAGAAGGAAGAAAAGAGAAACAGTGCAGAGAGAAGTGTGGTGAATTCAGTCCTAAGAACACCTAGGTTTTCCCTGTGCAAGCCTAGCTTTAGGCTTTTTTTACTTGTTTGTTCTGCAGAAGTGCAGAAAAAGGCAGTAAGTAAAAATGGGCTATCAGATTCCACTCATTCATAGGTGCTATGCTCCAGGGTTTTCCGAGCCCTGTATCCGGTAAAGAGGAAGGCAGGAAAAAAAAGGGAGGGTTTTTTTTTTCCTCCTGCTTCCTTCAAGCTGTTTAGGAAGTTATTTCTTTGCTTCTTTTGAAATGATTTTATTTTTACTTCATCATAAAATCAAAGAGTTTCTTTGCATTGCCAGAGAATCCTGAGCTGATGGGCTTCCAACTGCACTCCTGTCAGAAAACTTCAGTAGCCATTAATGAGGAAACAACAAAGGTTTCACTGAGCAGCACAATTAATAGAGCCTGCTTTGGTAAAGAGCAGTGTCTTTTGGTCCTTCCCCACTGTAATGATCTCAGGTCCTCCTCTGTCCTCTGTGGCACCTGCCCAAGATAAAAGAGAGCGTGGACTGTCACTAATCTGGAGAAAGGACAGTAATGGAGCTGAGCCTACCTGGCCCTCTGCTAAAGAATTCTTTTCCTTTCTCTTCTAGCCAGCTGTGGGGTTTTTACAGAGCTTGTAAGTCGTTAATTGTCTTTAAGATCACGATCCTCTTGCACATATGCCTGAAATTGCTCACTGACTTCAAAAGCTGAAGAGCAATGCCTGGCAGCACAGGCCCAAGTGCCTTAGGAAACTAGGCTATCAAATTGCTTCCAATATCTTTTTTAATATTTTATATTCTGAGTACTTTTGACCACAGTTCTCTGATCACTGGTTATGTTTCCATGATAGCCAAGGAGTGTAATAAGTAAAAACCCAAAAAGCACCATCTTCTTACCCAAAATTGCAACTTCTCTTTCTTCTCCATGTGTCATGAAGAGAACATGGCATCTTTTCCCATTGTGTCCAAGCTACACCACACATGAAGGCTGCAAATCCATGCTGGACTGCTTTTGGCAGCAAAGCCAGCTCAGGTCAGGTCAAGTTGATGGGCTCTGTTCTACTGCTCCCAATCTGATCAAAGCTGCATTGTGCTTTGTAAACAGACTTCTCTGTGGACTGTAGGGTAAGGTAGCTTGCCAAAATGACCAGGACCCTAATGACCCCAATTAATTTTTTAAAGGTATTATTAATCCAAATTTTCCCAATGTTCTTATTCTCATCTCTTCCACTTTAGTGGTGGAGGGGCAAATGTACACAGCTGCAATGGGGAAAGGAGATAGGAGATGAGACTTAAACTGGGTCTGTCACCAAATAGGTATTAATTTTGAGTTACCCCTGAAGTGTGAAATTCTTTCTTGACTGGAGATACTAGAAAGTTTGTTTTTTACTGCAGGGTGGATAGAATTTCATCTTGTGCAGCCACAGCACAAGGGCAAGAATCCAGACCCTTACCGACATCAGGAGTAAACTATCCCATGAATTCAACATCTTGGCATTGCATAAACTCCAAGAGTTGTGACTCTGTGCTAGGATAGCAGGAAAAACTGTGAAACATTATCTGTGGGTAGAATCTCCTCTGCCATTACAAATTCCAATCATAACTATGGAAAAAGAATTATGAAAGGACCAAAAGATAAAATGAATATTTCTCTGCACTCAACTGTCCTGATCTCTTCAGAAATTAGTTAGGATACAAAAAAAAGTTTTAATTCTATAGCATCTACATTTACACTCATATTTTAGGGAAATACTTTTTGCAAGTATTTAAACATTCCTGGTGCATTTTTTTTTTTTTAAACCAATGTCAATTAATACAGTTTGTGACCCATTTTCTGTAGAATTGGCATTAACAGTGCAGACAGAGATATGAACACCAGAAATGTAAGTAGTTTTGCAGGATTAAAAAATCTGATTTTCAGATATGTAAGAAAAGAATCAGGTCCTGGCAGGATATACAAGACAAGAGAAAAAGAACTGTCAGCCTCTGTGCACACTGTTTAGCCAGATCCTAATGACCTTCCATGTGCTCGTTCATAATGTACAGGACTTGCTCATGAAGTCCTAATTCTGGCAAAAAACTCCTTTTCCCTGAGTAAGGAGAGTAGAAGAACCCTCACAGTGAACACTCAGTATGAACAAAGCATGTAAAAATTAGCACAATATTGGTTTTGGTAAGGAAAAATACATTAAATTCATTTTCCAAACAACTTAGATATTTTTATCTTCTGGTTTATACCTACATATTTCAATATAGTCGAGAAACCATAATAAAGTAACTCAGTTAAATGTATTTGTGCTCAACTTTTACTCATTGTTAGGCACATACAGCCTATGGCTGAAAGCAGGAGCACAAGAGCAGTAGTGTTTTTTTCTGATCCCATGGGACAGTATTTTTGGCAGAAATATCTCTGATATTCCAAAAGCTACCATCTCCTTTCAGTGTGTTAGCAGTCTTGTAGTAACTGTTTAGCAAGAAACAGGGGCATTTAGCTATTCTTTGACAGCAAGAGGAGAATAACACACACAAAAATCTGTGACCAGCATAATTACAGTAAGTATATACCCCTTTTGCCTGCAAAGGACTGATTAAATAGCCTAGTGTCCTCATTGTAGAGAGGCAATATACACATTTCCTTCTTCATGGTGGAAATCAGAGCAAGATTCGTAAAATGCCACTTGCAAGACAGAAGATTTAAATAAAATATAAAGGACTTCATTATTCTTTAGATAATTCCTCCTGGTAGAGGTTTTATTACAGCTTTACATCCTGGCTTTCCACCAACATGGCTGTCATCTGATGTAATTAAACTGAATCATTTTCAACAGTATAGGATTCAATGAGTCACACAGAAACTGACATCAGCAAATACATTTGGAAGAAAGTAATAATACTTAAAAAGAGCTAAGAACAGATATTTGCAGGAACACGTGTCTATTCTGATGATTTACTGGAATTCTTATGGGTTCTTTTTGAGGTGATGAACTAGTAATTTAAAATGAGATTTTAAAACAGAGGTTTAAAAAAGAGTGCCAGTTCTTTTGTCAAGGCTTGAACTGATGGTACTGATAGGAGTTTTCTTGTCCAGTTTTCATTAGACAGATTTTTGTTGTGATTTTTCCTTGTTTAGCTTTAAAGCAGGCAGGCTCCATCTGAGCTAGATAGATTGGGATAGAGACAAGGGAGCCATAAGATGAGAGTTAAACAGCTTAGGAGATTGTCTTAGTGCATTACTAGCTCAGCAGTTGTAAGGATTATTGTTGTTGTTGTTGCTGTTTGGGATTTTTTTTTCCTGGCAATATCATAGAAAATAACAGTTTAAAGGAGAACAAGAAAGTATTTTGCTAGTGTCAACCACAGTTGTCCCAAACAGAAGAGGGAGCATAGGAATAAACAGGGATTCTGTGTTTGCAGAGTACTAAGGTAAAGATGTGCACAGATATTTGAGCTGCTGAATGAGTTCACATGGCACTGGAAGCAGAACAAATTCCTTAGTGCAGTATTTTCTTTGGGCTGTTTACCCCAAGTGAGAGGCACAATATATTCATGCAGATGTACAGCAACCAGGACTGGTTGGTAAGATCTGGACTGTATTTCTCTTAAGCTGTGCAGGCACAACTGACAGTTCCTGTTTAGAGATTAAATTATAATCCTTTCAGAAAAAGAAATCAGTGTTTTCAATATTAAACAAAGATAATGAAGACAGGCATCAATCAGAAAGAATGAAATCCATGATACCTAAGTTGTTTGCTAAAATGCAGAAGCTGTGGTGGAATTTCAAGATAGGTGACACTGTCAAAGTTGAAATTCTAGAAAAATACCTTTCCAAAGACTTTCTAAATTACAGCATAGGTGAATTAAACTGTATTTGTTGATGCCACAGAAAGGATGTTTCAGTAGTTGAGATGTAAGGTGAAATTCTGGACAAGAATTTCAGCAGGAAGTATTACAGGACATGTAAACAAGACTCTTGGATTAAAAAATTAACTTCTGCATAACACATCTTCTGACAGATTGAGAGGAAAGACTTGAGAGGTTGAGATAAACACAATGTCAGATACTGACTGATGGGCAGGAAGCTGTGGCTTCTGGTGACTGAAGGAACATGCAGAGGGAGGACAAACTGTGCTTAATGATGTTGCACATGAATTGAAAGCCAGGCAACCACAGGCAATGTGACAAAGAGAGGCTGAGATCTTACTTTGGAAAGAGGGAAACATATATGAAGAAGAGAAAGACCTAGGGGTGATTTGCTAAAGATGTTAACTTGTCCTTTAGATGAAGGAGGGTAAGAAGTAAACAGAAAGGGGTGAAGGAGTAAAACAAATCCTCCAAAAGCAATGCTGAGACCTGGAAGACTCAGGACTCAATGTTGTTACAAAAAAGCAAGTAAGACAAGATTTCAGTGACAGAAATCTGACTGTATGATTGGAAAGGTATCAACTAGCCACTAAGAATAATGATGGAGTCTTGCTTCTGGGACTTGGGTCATTTGAGTCTTGGGTGAAAACAATTTCAGCTGTAAGGCAGAAGCTGGACTGTAGATCATGCAATTTTAGGATGGGAAATGTAAACAGGATATTGACTGAGTCTGGAGCTGGATGGGTAAGACATGTAGCATCTAGAAAAGCAAGTAAATATAGACCTACCAAAAAAGGGACAAAGGCCCCTTAGATTACCAAATCTCATGGGAATTCAGTGAGCTCTATGTAATCACTCTTGCTTGATCTGCAATCTCCCTAATTATCATTCTGATGACAAGGATATGACAAGTCAACTATCATTAGCAACACTTCCCATGAGTTTCTGGAGTCCTACAAACACAGTACCTAATTGGTAACATCTGCTGTAGATCCACACATAGATTTAACAAAAGTGCAATTCAACATTTCCTTTGGCAATTCAGTTTGAGTAAGAACTGTAAGGGATTGACTATTAAAAACACAGCAATGTGTTGATGTAGAATTAAAACTATTAACCAGAATGTGTTTAAGTGTTTTTGTTTACTTCTATTTGTTTCCTTTCTCATGCTTTGTCATAATGTTAGAATATGGACACAAGTGTTTCACTTAATGTAAGTTAAAATAATGACTGTAAACAAGACAGCTTTAAATTGATTCATCCTTGTGACTTGATACATTAAAACCTTGAGCCTCAAGAAGAGGATCAGGAAATTACACTGTCAGCAAAGGGATGGTGAATAACTTCAGAGCAATACATACAGACTGATCCAATAGCTATAAAAGATTTCAGTGACAGAAATGATGCCATATCACATTGTTCCAGGTGTGAATCGTGGCTAAAATAATTTTAGAAGTGATATTTCTTACTTATATTTATGTCAGGGACCCTTTGCGCCTTCAAACAGTAAGTTACTGTTTCCCTGAATAGCTTGTAGGAAAGGTATTTTGAACATCACTGTTGGGTTTTTTGTTTGTTTGTTTTATACTTCTGGTTAAATATAAACACACATCTTAGGTGACTTGATGGAAAAGCAGTGGGTGGGATTTTTTGCACAGTTAGGTCCAGCAACACCAGGGGTAAATCAATTTCAAAATTCATGTGAAACATAAAACACCACTGCTTAATTATTTCTTCTACGGTAACCTCTAACTTGGCAGAGTACCAAAATCTACACCAAGTGAAGTGTTCTGGGCACTTGAGCTTTTCAGCTCTAGCCATAGCCATCATCAGGCTCTTCCAAGTGGATGAGGGTTAGTATAGCATTTGAGAAAGGCTGTTTTGCAACAAGTGTTTCCAGTCAGAGAGTGGATGTTGAATTTAATTTTCTGGACTCTAAGAGGCTTTTGCCAGAGCTTGACATTTTGGCCCAGAGCACAAAGCTTTTCTCGTAATTCTGAATCAGGCAATCACAAAATTCAGGCCTTGATCCATTTCACCCAACTTGTGCTAAAGCAGGACACAGAGTAAGTGTGTCCAGAGAAGGGCCACGAGGATGATCAGAGGCTGGAGAGCCTCTCCTAGGAGGACAGGCTGAGAGAGTTGGGGTTATTCAGTCTGGAGAAAGGAGGGCTCTGAGGAGACCTTCTTGTGGCCTTCCAGGATCTGCAGGGGCTACAAGAGGGCTGGGGAAGGACTGTTTAGGATGTCAGGTAGTGCTAGGACAAGGGAGAATGGACACAAGCTTGAGGAGGGGAGATTTAGATTGGATGTTAGGAAGAAGTTGTTCCCCATGAGGGTGGTGAGCCACTGTGCCAGGTTGCCCAGAGAGGTGGTGGCAGCCCCAGCCCTGGCAGTGTTGCAGGCCAGGCTGGCTGGGGCTGGGAGCAAGCTGCTCTAGTGCCAGGTGTCCCTGCCCATGGCAGGGGGGTTGGGACTAGATGAGCTTTAATGTCCCTTCCAGCCCTGACAATTCTGTGATTCTATGATTAAGTAATCCTAGACACTTCTATTGTCCATGGAGAGAGAAGAGCATCTCTAGAACAGCTCTTACTTATTAGTTGAATTACAATTTCCCTATAGAAAAGACTGTCTTTACTGACTGGTGAAATGTCCCAGGTACATTCACAGGCTGAAGGAGCAACTGGCTGAAGCTCTAGTAACATTTATAAACTGATATCTCAGCTGCTTTTAAGAAGAAAGACAGACACATGCCAGAAATGTATGTGCAGGTAAGACTGATGATCTAAACTTCAGGAAGGACTTTTCTGTGTTCTGCCAATAAGAAGCTGAGATTTGTTTCTTTTTAATTAGACTTTGTGCTCTGCAAACATGCATGAAAGATACTGCCCCTATTCCACAGATATTCTAACTTTACAAGAAGTCCATAGACAGAAGAGGAAAAAAAAGATACAAGGCCACACATGAAGCCTTGCACATCAGTGAAAAACATACAGCATATCTGTGCAATATCTGGAGCTTCAGAAGGTAAGGATGCCAGAGCTAATAAAGAAGCTTATGGGTGAAGGGAGAGAGAGAGACAGAAGAGCAAGAAACACAACAGATAGGCAGCTGAGAATCAAGAGTTTTCAGTTTAGTCAGTAAATACGTATTTCCCCCACCCACATCTGGAATAATATGAATTTTGGATTCAGAACTGCATTCTTTACTTGTCTAAGACTCCCAGTAAAGTGTCTTTCACTCAAAGAATGCAGGATCTAGTGTCTCAGCTGCATGACTTCCCCCTGTAGTTGGCAATATTCACTGCGTTCAAAATTAAACTGTTCTTTAATTTCAGGCAATGTCTTCTTTCAAAATAAAACATTTTCTCTCCACTTCTCCCGTGTACATACTTTCTTAAAGTCTCTATTTCCACCAGAATATAAGAACAGCTCCAGAAAGCTGGAGAATGTAGATCAAACTTAACTTGACCTCTGAGCTAAGAAGACCAGTGGGTTTAGCAAAGTTCCTAAAAGAGTAAAGTGCTTTTATGTCAGTGTA
>VWZO01013357.1:73007-96302 GCA_013396975.1 Bucco capensis | reverse complement strand
TAGGGAGCTGCTGGAGAGAGTCCAGCCCAGGGCCACCAAGATCATGAAAGGAGTGGAGCATGTGCCCTAGGAGGACAGGCTGAGAGAGCTGGGTCTCTGCAGCCTGGACAAGAGGAGACTGAGAGGAGACCTCATTAATGTTTACAAATATGTGAAGGGTGAGTGTGAGGAGGAGAAAGCCAGGCTCTGCTCCATGGCATCCAATGGTAGGACAAGAGGGAATGGGAGCAAGTTGGACCACAGGAGGTTTAGTATTAACATGAGGAGAAACTTCTTTCCAGTGCAGGTGCCAGAGCATTGGACCAGGCTGCCCAGGAGCCTTGTGGAGTCTCCTTGTGTGGAGCCATTGCAGAGCTGCCTGGACACATTGCTGTGTGAGCTGGTCTAGGTGATCCTGCTCTGGCAGGGGGGTTGCACTAGATGATCTTTCTAGGTCCCTTCCAACCCCTGACATACTGTGATCCTGTGTCCTATCACTCTCCAGTAAAGTTTCTATACTTCAATAATTATGCAGTCAATACATTGTTATTACATTCACTAGGGTTTTTTTTTGCTTAAATGGGGGTTAAATTTCTCTTGCATCTGAGCCAATAAAAGTGTAGCATGGCTTTGTCAGAGGATAAAACTTCCTTCTGCTAGAATGGTTTTTACATAAACATTGAATTTGAGTTTGTGTGCTTTCTTGTTCAATTGCATGATGGGATACAGGAATTGTATGGGATACAGTAATTGTAATGGCTAACTGTTGGTTCTGTGTCTGTCTTTCTTCTCAGATTACTGGCAGTGTTCAGGCTCTCCAAAATGCAATCATACAGAAGGATCAAAGGCTTTCCAAAGCAATGGTTCGTGCTGGCTCCTTGCATGTCACCATCTTAGTGATGCATTTAGCCAGTGAAGAAGAAATTAACATGTAGGTATTTGGTGTTAAATTAAGTATATACAAGTATTTTAGCTGGAGGAGTTCATAAAAAGACTCGAAGAGGTTAATTATGCTTATTTTTTGCAATACACAGACCTAAATTACTAGAGTTACAGAACATTTAATTCAAGGTTGTTCTTAAAATGCTAATCTTAATAGGCATTTTCATTACTTCCAATACATCATGAGCTCTGACCAAAGTATGCTTTTTTCTCCTTGCATTTTTCTTACTGCATGCACAAATTTCATGTTTGCTAAAGTAATTCCTTTAAAACCATGTTTTGACATAGGGGACACTGAACAGATTAACAGGGGAATGTTCACAATTTCATAGCTTAGCAAATGTTGTAAGACAAGTTAGTAATTGTCACTGAAGGACTTTAATGAAATAAACCTTAGCTCCAAGCTAATGCTTCATGCAGTTATGGGATTTTTTTTGTTCCCCTAAATGAGTTTATTGTACTCAAAATTTAAGTACATTAAAAGAGAGGTGGCTCTTAGGCTTTATCAAAAGTATAATTTTTATGTTGCTTCAGTGATTTGGCTTATTTTTTTGATCATATAAAAGGTGGAAAAGTTGTGGAAAGGTATATGCATTGTATGTATTATACAATGTCATGTGTGTAAGTGTTAGATGCAGCTACTTGCTTTACAAAAATGCAGTTCTTTGTGTTTTTTTGACTGTTTATCCCATATTGTGCTGCTCTCTGGCAAGCCTCCTTTAACATACAAGTTCAATGGTTGATATGAAGCTGTTCAGGCTTTCAAGTCTATCTATACAGCTGTAATTTATCAATGTTCAGAAGAATAATTTGTGTATCCAGCTGTGATATTGACTTGAAGACATACATTGTATTTCACAGTCCTGCTTTATACAGACTTCCTTGGCAGTTTCTCTTTAGCCATGGTATCCAATGGCCTGCATATGTGATATCTCTATATTCACACATAATTGCAGAACTGAGGTTGCAAACACTTTGCTAACTAACAGAATATTATGTAAAATGCTGATAAGTGGCCTGCTAGCATTATATGAACATCTGGGAATCCTCTATTGCTTATGTGTAAGCTTTCTAGTGAATTGCTAATGAATCAAAAGTAATCAGATCCTTAGAATTCTGTGAAACAGAAGCTTCATGGTTTCATCTTCTAGAGATGAGTTCTTTCAGGGGCCCACTGCTATTTACATGTGTATCTCTCAACTGATTTTCTCTGCAGTGCTGGCAGGCATGCAGTCCAGGTACTGAATAATCTAGATCAAATAAGGAGTAATAGCAATGCAACATTGCTTTGGTTATGGTAATAGAATTACAAAATAATGTATTCAATAAGTGTGTTGAATAATTTTTCCCCTATAAAGTTTGGCTGTTAAAGTGTAGATTGCTGATAAGAAAGCAAGAATCCATGATAGAATGTAGGAACCATTTGTTAGTCAAAGGAATGCTTCTAATAAGTAAAAGTGTTTTGACTAAAAGCATTTAATACACCCAAAATAATATCAGTATGGCTAAATCAATTGCCCTGCTTGTTTTTCACGCTTGTTTTCCTGGATGCTACATCCTTGAGGCTTCTACATTCCTAACTTCCCTGTGAGGATGTGAGTCTGCCAGCATCCTTGTCTCCCAACAATCTGATCTAAAGGGAGAGAAACAGCCAGGAACAGGGACTAGAAAGGAAAGCAGAGGATACTAGGTCTGCTGGACTCTCCTCTCCATGTGCCTTTTGTCTCCTGGAGTAGTCCCACCAGCTTTCTTCTGCCCTGGTTGATGAGCAGACTGTGGTTGCACCTAAAAATCAGTGAGAACAACCACTGAGTGTATGCACAAGAATCTTTTACAAAGGGTTTGAAGTATGAACTTTTAAAAATGGAATGTGAGGGGTGTCTTAAGGGAAAGTATACCTCCTCCTGAATATTTTTTAGAGTCCTAAACTATATCAAACCAAATATTCTGAAATTCAGTATCTTCTGCTACTCCTTGAGTTTTTTCTCTGTTCTCACTGTCTGACTACCACCCAAGCATGCACTTAAGGAGTTCTTCTCTGCCTCTCCCAGCAGAACTCCACAGGCCAGGCACCCAGGAGCTGTCCTCTAGTCAGCAGCAGCTTCCCCAGTGATTCACTCCTTCCCTTGCCAGATACCTCCTACAGGTATCTAGCACAGCTATCCTCAGGTATTCCTGATTGCGTTTTCTATTATATGGGATTTTTTTGTTTTGTTTAGCACCTGGTGATTTCTGTTTTAATCGTTTGGGTGAACTTAAAGAGTAAAAGAAGTTGAATTTTCCTTTCTTTGCTTCACCAATTTTTGGTAGTAGGTTAATGGAAAGAAACCAAGATCCAGGCTGGCAAAAGAACCTGTGTTTAATGTAGGGTGAGAGTAATCCTTCAGACAAAGTGCAGCTAGTCAAATGAGCATCTGAGAATTCTCAGATCCTTAGGTTTGGATGCATTAAGTTCCTTAGATCTCTCCAGGTTTTTTTCCTGTGTTTGCACAATAGTGCCTCTGTCTCTCCAGAGATGAAATGTGTTGAATGCTATTTGAAGTCAAAACGCGTGATAAGAATGTGCTAAACATAACATTCAATTCAGCACAAAGCCCTTTGTATGGGATTTTAGTGCACACAGCATTCACCCTGAAAATGGAACATCTGTATTCTAGGCCACTTTTTCTAAGGGAATCCAGACCTGCAGTTCCCATGTGAGTTTCCTAAGTGATTAGCTGTGGTCTAGCCTTCATGAATGCACTTTGCATCTCTTTTCATAAGGCTAGATGAAATCAGGAATGTGAGATTTTAAAACCATCAAGCAAGCAAGCAAGCAAGAATCATGGCAGCACTCCCTTCAAGCAAACTGTATGCATAGTCATGGGATCAGGTACTAGAAAGCTGGGTGCCTGTCTTGATGCCTGCCTTTGCAGTAAATGCCTTCTTTACCAGATTATAGTGTCAAGTTCTTCTTCCTTGTTATCTGTCAAAACCTCTGTGAATCTAACCTATTCATTCTAAATTTGAGAGGATTGTTTGGCTTGTTTTTTTAAGGTTGTTTTATTCTAACAAGTCATAAAATGTAACAAATCAGAAATTTCTAACCAAGAAACTCCATCAATGTTAAGTGCTAAAATATTTACATTACAAAAATACAGAAAATAAACAGGCACTTTTCATATTCACATAGTTTGTATTGACTTAGAATATGCTATTTTCTTTCTTCCTTTCTTTCTCCACTTTGGAGCAAAATACTTGTAAGCTTTTTCTGGTATCCCTGGGGGTTAGTTGCACTGAGTATAACTACTATTTGGCATTTTAAATACTGTATGGTGTGGAATAACAAGAAAATACTACTGTTGTGTTTTTTTCCTCTTGAGTTCAGTGGAAATGTTTGTCCTTGTGCATTCTTCTTACAAAGCAATTGTTAGGTGTTGTAAAATGATTAAAATACAAAATATGCTAGAGTGAGATGACAGCTGTTTTTCTACAATATTTCAGTGTTTACAAGGTTATGTACAAAAGAAAAAAGTAGAACTAAATCTTCAGTGATACAGTGCTAAACTGCAAAGACACCACACTGCTTGAATTGACCTTTCACAGATCTCAATCAGGTAGAGTTGAGCTGATCAGTGAGTTCTGCAGCACACCTTAGACTATGGAAATACAAATCTTTGTTCAGCTGGGCAACAGAACTTTACAACCCTCTGTGTCCACTAGTTCTCAGATAGCAAAAATCAAGAGATGCTTTTTAGGTATGTGTATGATTCACTACTTGAAAGCCCACTACAGTCTTTGATAGAGTGTATTTCAAGTATCTGTACTTGTTTTGGAATAGTTTTCAGGTTCATGTAAGTAAATAAATGGACACATGATTACCTGTGAAGTAATGTGACAGGTATAAGCAGAACTAGTTGGTGTTTTTGAAAGATCTTGAAGTATAGCACATATAGAAGACACAGGAACAGGCTTGCCTAATGGTGATAAAAGAGTAGGTAAGTAGCAGAGACTATGCTCAAAGAAAAATGCCTTTGCCAAGGAACAAGTAATGGCCTTGTTTAAAATGGTTATATAGGAGCTGAAGTACTTCTAGGCTGTAGATTAAAGCCCTATAAAAAAACCACAGGAGGACTATATCAATCAAGGATATTCTGTCATCTAATCAACCTTAATGTCTTTCTTAACCTGGCCTGGGATTCATTTAAATGCATAGTTTTCATCAAGAGTCCATCTTGTTAACACAATAGAAATGTGTGGAGAGTTATTTGTAATTGCACAGGCTTAAAGTATATAATTTAGCCTACTCTGTGGTGATGGCTTTTGTCCAGCTAGGATAGAAAAAGAAACTCTCTGGAGAGTTTTTAACCTGTCACTGCCATCTAGTGTTTGTAAAGTCAACATAGGCAGAGTGAAAAGTTTAAATTCACCTCTGTTGCCTAGAATGAAAGATGGTGAGAGCTTTTAGAAGACACTAAGAATGTTTATATAGTTTTTGTTTAGCACCTGAACCACTTCAAGTGCAGGGCCAAACAAATATTTAATGCAATCGTGCATACACTTAACATGGCTAATTAAATTATGAAAAGGTTACCAGGCTTGCTCCTCTTTCTTAAGTTACAGATAGATTATGTGTGCATGCTGCTTATCTATTAGAGCAAATAAGCATTCATTTAGATAGTAATCTCAATGAGCTTAATAGTAATTTCCATATAGTTTTATCAATATATAATGTCACTAACCTCTGTTTATATCATTAGGTAAAACTCTGTAGAAACTTTGAATGAAGCAGAACCTTAGAGTGTTCAGCTGATCTATCAGGAGATGAAAAAAGTTAAATTAATGTAAGAATGGAAAAGGAAATGCTTCCAAATAAGCATCTTATTTGAATGGCATGCACAAAGTAATAGAGACATTATCATCTTCATATTTAGTCACCTGGAGGACTGAAATAAACTTCCTTGAGGCTGTTAGATCTGCCTTATTATTTCTGTGGTTTTACAGCAGAGTTTATGAACCAATTTACCTTTGTAAGTTTGTAATAATAAATACTGACTGCATTACTAGGAAGTAGTGCAAAATTACCTGAGTAGATAATAAATTGATACTAATAAAACTCATTGAATTTTGTTTTGATATGTAAACAGTTATTCGTATATTTGACTTTCACATAGATCTTCTTGATTTTCTTTTTTTTTTTTTTTTGACAGAGCAGTTGGTGCTCTTTCACACAGCAAGGGTTTTGTAGAAGATCTCCTGAAGGGAAAAACTGTGGCTTTGTCTTTTCAAGGAATTGATCACTTCAGAAATGAAGTTGGATTTGTGAAGTTGGCAGAAAATGACCATGCAGCTATACTGACGGAAGTAGCAGGTACATCATGTCAGGCTACTTTAAGTGCTTTAAAGACTTTTTGACCACCTAAGATGAGAATAGACCTCAAAGATAAGTTGATCCTCATTTGTCCTAATTGATAGGACAAGAGGAAAGAGCCTCAAGTTGTGCCAGGGGAGGTTTAGGTTGGAGATTAGGAAAAATATCTTCCCCAAAAGCATTGTCAAGCCCTGGCCCAGGCTGCCCAAGGAAGTGGTGGAGTCACCATCCCTGGAGGGATTTAAAAGAAGTGTAAATGTGGTGCTGAAGGACATGGTTTAGTGGTGACCTGGCAGTGCTGGTGTGGTACAGCATTATAATGGTAAAAGCATGTTTGCTAATAACAATATAAATCTAGGTTTGCCAGAGACAAAAGTTCAGGAAGAAGAGAGCTAATATGGATCCTCTGTTGTACTTTGCTAATTATTTGTTAACAATCCATTAACAGACATTAGTATCATATAATTATCTACCAGGAATAGCACTGAACTGTTTGAGGAGTTTTTTAATCGCTCTTTGGCCAAGTCTTTTTAGAAATCCTCAGCTAAAAGCAACAGTGATCTCTAAAAAACTCATTTCCTGTGCTTTGCTACACTACAGAATAGCTGAAATACTAAGGAAATTTGAAGAAGGTAATGAATTGTTTGGTTTCAATTTTCATTTTGATACTTCTATTGTAAATGCTAGTTGAAGCTGATCAAAGTGACTAAGTGAATCCTGGTTTTTACCCCCCAGGATCTGCAGCTTTTGGGTTTTGGATGAATTCTGCATGTTGTGGTCTGACCATGAGGGGGAGCTTGTGTTTCATGAACAAAAAAGTTACTCTTCTGTTTAGGCAGATTATTTCATTTCCTTTGGGTCCTTTGTTTTTAAGAAATGTTTATTTGTTGGGCTAACTATTTTGATACAGTTAGGACTACACTAGACAGACATGTCAGGTTTCCCAGAGAGGTGGTGGCAGCCCCAGCCCTGGCAGTGTTGCAGGCCAGGCTGGCTGGGGCTGGGAGCAAGCTGCTCTAGTGCCAGGTGTCCCTGCACATGGCAGGCACAGGGGTTGGAACTAGATGATCTTGAAGGTCTCTTCCAACCCTGACAATTCTATGGTTCTATGTAGTACACCTAACTAGTCCTGTACTGGNGATTGTTCAGCCTGGAGAAGAGAAGGCTTCAGGGGGACTACTAGTGACCTTCCAGGACCTAAAGGGAACTTCCAAGAAGGCTGCAGAGGGCCTGTTTGCAAAGGCCTGGAGGGAAAGGACAAGGGACAATGGTTTTAAGTTGGAGAAGAGTAGATTTAAACTGGCCATTAGAAAGAAGTTGCTCCCCACGAGGGTGGTGGAACACTGGCCCAGGTTGCCCAGGGAGGTGGTTGAGTTCCCATCCCTGGAGGCATTCCAGGTGAGGCTTGCCAGGGCTCTGGGCAAGCTGATGGTCCCTGGCCACTGCAGGGGGATTGGACTAGATGAGCTCCAGAGGTCCCTTCCAACCCAAACCATTCTAGGATTCTATGATTTCCTTTAACTTTGGTTTTATATAAATGACATATAGTCTAATCTCACTAAATTGATTTTCCTAAGAGTCTGTGCTAGAGACAAATGGAAAGTGAGTCATACTGCCCATCTTCTTCTCTAGGTACATTGCAGCTTTGGTCAAGCATAAGCTGGCATTTTGACCATACCAAAACAGTCCAGCCCCTTTTGTTGTGTGGCGATTTGTGCAGCCATATGTTGAATTCAGCTGTGGTTTAATTAATGTTTTTACCTTTGCCAGCTAATTATTAACCTGTTCAGCTTGCCAGTGTAGTTTACTGCATAGCTACTTGCCTGTCAGTACAAATGATAGGAGCAGTGGCAGGCATGGGGCTGGAGAGGAACAGCCTGTTTTGGCAAGGATGGTGGCTTATCTTCTGTAAAGATTAGGAAACCACACATTTAGCATCTGTTTGAGGGTGAGTAACTTTGTCCTGACTTCAGAAAGCCTAGGGAAATAGTTTAATTTAGTTCACTTTAGTTCCAGATGGCTGAAGTTAAGATAACTGAGTTTTGCCTCTTATCAGTTATTCTTAAGTCATTTCACATGATGGAAAAATTGTTGTAATTTTACCTTGCAACAACTGATTTATACAAAATGAACAAAAAAGCTGCTAGTCCAAATCCATAAGAGTTGCTTTGCCAATGTACTGCTGGGACATGTTAGATTGTTTTCTAGTCCATGTGCCATTAGTTGAAGTTTCTACTAATGTGTGTAGCAGAATTTACTGGGCTGTGTAGAAACTTGGCTCACCCACAGCAAGAAGAGAAGCACACTTCAGAGTTGAAAGTGGCAATGTTCTGCTGTCTCAAGAATATAATTATATCAGCAAAAATATATATATATATATATATATATATGTGCTGTGTTGTGTGATGAATATAACCAGCAGAAAATAGCCAACCATAC
Source organism: Bucco capensis (assembly GCA_013396975.1). Lineage (NCBI taxonomy): Eukaryota > Metazoa > Chordata > Aves > Piciformes > Bucconidae > Bucco > Bucco capensis. Next base: position 87,592 of record VWZO01013357.1, on the reverse strand, counting down.
TTTTGTTGATCTCTTTACAAGAGCTGAGACACCTACCTGCTGAGAGTGCTTGCTACTATGAAGGACTGATTCCAACAGACCTGAGCATTGTTCATGCCTTTTGATATTATAAAGTTTTCTGCATGCAACCTTTTCTAATTCAGTTTTATTCATTTTAAGCCCCTGGACTAGACAAATGCTGACAAGAGGGGCAAACATTTTAGTGAAAATAAACAGTTGCTATTAAGGCCTAGTATAACACCAGTTAGTTTTATGAGTTTGTGCTTCCAACAGATAATGATTAGTAAATACAGTTTGCTGTGGAGCTTAACATTTTATTAGTTGCATGGGAATATTAAATGCTGTCCTATTGCCAAATGTCTTAGCTCACCTTTGGCTTGGCTTTGGAGCACTGTGTTGCAGTGCCTCTCCTGCCCTTAGACTCTACTGCTCTTCATACAAAGGCTTAAAACTTTGATCAGCTGTGTGGAAAGTGTCAGAATCTTTTGAATTTGCAAAGGAAAATGTGATTTGGCTATGTAATGGCATTTTCAGCAAGGTACAGAGAGGGCATTTACAAGGGGAAGAATAAAGGTTTAATAGGAAGGAAGTTAGGGAATAAGTAGAGGATCTATTAGTAAGGCAAGGAGAAAGTAAATCATAACAGGAGGATTGTGGCATTTGCAGACCAGGTAATTTCTAATTTGCTGCTATGTAGTCAGGTGAGACTGGAAGGAAAGTTTTAAATTGTAAGGAATTTATTCAATTCTTAGGGAGACAGAAACAGCTTCAGTTTGTCTCACTATTTTATCTTTCACTTTGATGTTTATTATGGTTTTTATTCTCCCTGTAGTTGTGTTTATGAAATATATAGAACAAACTAACCATGTAGATGCTTGGCTCTGAATCTGCCATTTAGTTTCTCCTTGATTGTTTATTATGAGATGTTTTTGTTAACATCCCTCCATACAGAACACATCTAATGATCTGGTTAAAGGCCACTGAGCACTGCTGTACTATTTAATGAGACTGGATGTACTGTTCACTGTCTTTATTGCCTTTGTTCCTCTGAAACATCCATTAGTAGTCTCCACCTTTGTTCCTTAATGCTAAAAATAAAAAAGCATAGTTTTCTGAAAGCAAAGATAGCAAGTGCTTTTAGATTTTTATTTACATTCTTCTTCATATTGTGCTGCCAAACACTGAAAACAGTAACTCTGTAAATACCTCAGTAAAATGAAGCAGTAGGGGAAAAAGAAGGTTTAAAAGAAGGTGCACTTCTTTTTGTGATCATGACAAACTCTTAGGAAGTATTGGAATGGATTAAAGCTAGTAAAAGAACAAGGTTTCATCAAGAAGTCCTACCTAAGTGTCTATTTCAGTGTAGCACTTTGAGCCTTCACATTATTATTTGTCTTCTAAGGCTTACCTTATCTATTGGCATCTGTGAACCAAGTGGTGATTGCTTGGTCCAGCTGCTCCTTGGATCCTTCTTTAAGCATAATCACATCTTGCTTTTATGTATGTGTCTGGTGATGGAGAGGAACAAAACAGCCTGTGCATGCTGCTGATGTGTTTGAAATAACCATAGAGCTCACTGCTGGCAGTGATATGGTAGAGTGACAACTCACTGTAGAAGAGGCTAAGTAATACATAACCAAGTAGCAGTGCAATAATCATTAGGATGTAGACTTCAGTCTGGTTTACCTTTTCTCACAGTGTAAAGCTGACTATTTGCAGAGAAATGCTAGTACTGATGGGGAGGAAGAAATGTCCTCCTTTCATATGGAGAGGAGAAGCAAGGCCTTGCCTTTTCTTACATCCTGAATGTAAAAATCATCAGCATATGAAGCAGTGACTGACCTTGGTAATATGTCATAGTAATATGACTCCTATTACCATTGTGTAAATGCTTCACAAGTTTTAATCTGGTTGTCCTTTCAGCATCTTTTAAGTTAGAATAAAATAAAAGGTTGGGCTAATACTATTTTGGGGAAATGTATCAGCATCCTAGGAGAGTGAAGGCTGAAAGAGGATCCTCAAGTGGGCCCGTTGAAGAGATGGGATTTAGGTCTTTGATTTCCTTAGCTTCTTTCAGAATCTCAACTTTTTCATAGGCTGGAGCCTAATGTTATATAGAATCCAGAATAGAATCTTCAAGGTGGGAGAATAAAGCACAGGATCTTTCTGTAGAGTTGAACTATCAAGTAGAGCTGCTTTGGCCTGAACTGTAGACAGATAAAAGTGTCCATTAACAAGAGGAAATTAGCTCGGAAGGCAAGAGTGAAGCTTAAAAATAATCATCAGCATACATCTGATTCAGCCATGCATAACAAAAATTCCCATTTCCTTTGGTCTGCATGGGAGATTACCCAAATACAGGTCATAGAACTCACCACAGAATAGTGGTTTTGAAGAGAGGCAATTCTGTTACATACTCAGTTTCCCTGAAGTTTCCAAAACTTGCAGTGAAAGTAACTCCTGAATAGTTAGTTCTAATGTCAAGTTCCTGTTATGATGACAAAAGCAGGCAGCTATTGTTTTAGCAAAGCCAAATTTGTGACCCAGAGTAACTGCAAATATAAGACCATTTTCACATGAAATAATATGTATCTTTGAAGTTAGCTAGAAATACCTCTGCCTTTTAGTACTCCTCATCTTGTTTCTTCCATGTGGAGTAGCTGTGACTCATATTACGCATTCTATCATGTAATATTTTTGTACCTCTACATTTTTCTTTCCCCCTCAGACACTATGAGGAAGATATTTCAAGAAAAGGGCATCTTGGCAGGAGAAGAAAGAGTTTTTAAACCACATCTGACCTTCATGAAGTTGTCCAAATCACCACAACTACGTAAGCAGGTAAGCTCACATTTCATATAGCTCAGCAGCACTCTGGAAAGTTTCATTGGGAGATAAAAGAGTTGCTTGTACTATATCATCATACTTTCTACTTCATTACCAGCTAAAGAGGTAAGATTTTTTAAAGAAAATAAATAATTGGTACATCTACCATATAAACAGTAGTCCTCTTCTGTACTTTGAAGTTTTCCCTCTTGATATCCACAGTACAGTAATTTTATGGTCTGTTTTCTTTTGTGGAACTAAGCAAGAGCAAAGGAGGAAAAATACTTGTTCAAAATCAGAGAATTATTATTAGGGTGCAGATTATCTGCATGCAGGTTGTTTGGGGAGTTTTGTTTTGTTGCTGTATTGGAGAAAATAAGCAAATGAACAGTGGAATTTATGTTTGAATTATGCATCATAGTCAGTTCCCTCTATTGAATAGACTTTGGTGCATTTCAGAGAAGTGATGAAACACATCATCTATATTCTCTAATGCAGGCAGTTATTTCTTGCCTATTTATTAGCTTTTGGACAAAAGAGATGTTATAACTGTGATGATAAATATTTAGAAGTAATAATGTATGTGGTTTTTTATTTCATAGCAATTTAACAGTAATATTTTATTACTTAAGGTATATCTCCATAAACTGTTTTTTTGGCTGACATTGTATAGAATGTTTTACATGATCCTTTAACATTGTCAGGAAAATAATTTTCAGGGGAAAAAGAAGTATTTTTAAATAAAACATTAAAGTATACAATATAAATATTTTAAGTTGATTTTTCTCTTACTAGTAAGCATCAAAGAAAAATACTTTAAAATTTCATTGGAAATAACTCTAAAAAACACTGAGGATGCACATTTTAATTCAGTATATTGTGCAGTCAGTTGGAAGAAAGCAGAGAGATTTGAGCTACATCAAGACACTTCAAGGGCACAGATATCTGCTCTGAAACTGAAATAAGGACTTGTCCACAGATTGTAGACAGTATATTATAGCTATTCAATTTGTAAGCTCACATAAGCTTTTGCTTGTATGTTTTAAAACCCCACAGCTCTTCAGAGTATCAGCTCTTTAGTAATTTAACTCTTTGGTTAAAACCTCTGAGACAATGAGGGTGGGGTTTTGCTTGCTTTTTTGGCTGGTGGTTTTGTTTACAGTTCTCTACCTAGCATGAACTATTAGCCAGGATGCATACTTTCTGTGTTGTGATATTCAGTGCTGCTGACAGAACCAGGTCAATGTCATTCCAAATCATCTTCCTTAGGCCTCCATAATGCTGGATAATGCATGTGGTATTCTAAATATACACTGTATAGAAAGATATTGTGTAGTAAAAAATCTGTGAATTTTCTGTCAGTTCACTGTCAGGCATAAGCATTGATCTTTACTATCATTTTGTGTTTCTTTGTCTCCATGCATTGTGAGATAATTTCATGCATTTACTGAAAGCAATACATAAAACTACCAAGCATAAAATAACCTTTTTTTTTAGTACTTTTTAATGCCACATCTAATTGTATTTTCATATCATACAACAGTATGAAAAACAAGAAGGGAGTGGATGAAGATTAACTGAGAAAGCATAGAAAGAGCAAATAGAACTTAAGTAGTTTAGTTTACAGCTGTAGCTTTATAACTATATTGTTTTCTGGTTTTAATTTTTCAAATGTAAGCTTCCTTATTTCAAGCAATACTCTGTTAAACCATTCTCCTCATAATGGTATCTAAATTCCACCAAAGTTATCTTCTGGGAATATTTTTCTTCTGGATTTGTTTTTCAAACCTCAATATATCTACAGGCATTTTGGAAATTCATATATTTTGAAAAGATTTTAACTTTCCAGAATTCTTAGTGGTATTTACAAAGCAAAGAGTTTGAGAATTCAAAATTAAGAAAGATCTCAAGAAATCAGCTTTCCACTTTTAAGGCCCAGCAATAAGCTAAAAATGGTAAATGCAAGGAACTTGGAAAGAGACATTAATAAAGGATGAAAATGTGAGGTGACCAGGGTTAGGAAAGAGCTATCTGGGTTACTTTACCTCCTTCAGCTTCTCAGGTGAAAGAACTTACTCAGAAGCATGAGCAAATCATTCTTTATGCTTAGTTGGACAATTCCAAAATCAAATATGCCACTGAAAACTTCCCCACAATAAGGAGATGCAGTGTGCCTCTGGATGTCCTTGCAGGAGATAAAGGCATATAATTTACTTGCACATGTTTAGCTATTTCCACAATAGTTTGAATGATAAGAATCTTGAGTTAATATCATTACCTTCTCTATAAAGAACCTAGTGAAACAGAATGAAAGAAGCAACTGGGGTTTTGCACTTGAAGGGATTATTTCTGTTCCTGCTTCCCTCACTTCCCACAGGTCAGTCACAACCCCTCTGTTTTCCATTTGTCCAGAGTGCTGTTTGTTTCAGGGTCACTGAAATTATTGGGCCTCTCAAGTGTATTGTGTGGCACACTTGAGAAATGCTGTAGGACATTCAGAGATCCTTTGATACCTAGTGCTGCTACAACTGCACATCCTGTGAAATGGATTTCATAAGCAGAAGATGATTGACAGCTAAATTGCTCTGATGGCATATGCTTAATGAGTAACGAGTACATCCTTAGCCTAGACAAGAAAAAAATGCAGAAATACAATTTATGAATATTGAATATATTGTATTCTTCTGTACAGCATATCTTGAGAATGCTGTATGTGTAATTAGTAAACCAGAATATATTAGTGAGAAAAATCCATATGTATTTATACTTGCAGGTGTTGTACAAGGCTTATTTCACTATTACTTTTCAACTTTAATGGTAACATCATCAGGATGCCAGATATTTTGCACATAGTATTATTGTGATTGCACTGGAAATAGCAGTAACTGCATGATTCAGTGAGTTTTATTTTTAATGTAAATGACATTAGAATTCTCTCACTATCCAAGTTCCATATAAAGATAACATAAGGTACTTATTTTGTAATGATAATAATGATTCCTTCATCTTAAAGAAGGAAATTCCACACTGACTCAAACCCACAGCAGTGTGTCCAAATTCAGATCTTTTTGATGTGCACTCAGTGTTCATCTATATCTTCAGCTAGACATGCCAGAGAAGATGATTATTATTACTTTTTGTCATGTAAATTTTCTCTCAATGTATGTGATATTAATATTTTTGGGTTCTTGAAGTCAAATATAGCTGCAGAGAGATATAGTGTATCTGCTGATGTCTTTTATTAGCCATAAGCAGTTAGAGCAAGTTTTGGCAGTCAAATAATGTGCTAACTAGTGTCTCTTCTGTCTTATTTAGATAAGGAATCTTAGGCACTTATCTCATTACAGGAAAGGTTATTACTTCTGTAGTACTTACATATCATGTCTCCTGCTTCATTAATTTGATAATGAATTTTTCTTGCATTTGCATACATCAAATACTGTGTTCAGTGAAGATCCTCTGCATGACAAAAGAACTGAAAGGGAATCCTTCCTTTCTGGTATAACTCCTTTAATGTTAAGTTTTACTCAATGTTCAGAGATAGAATATAAAATGTGAATGCTTGTCTTACATCCCTAGTATAGTTTTTGATTTCCTAGATTTGTAATTTTGCTTTTATTTATATCCAAATGGCATAGATATACAGTTGTACCATACAGGACCTTATGAGAAGAGAGCCATTCTCAGTAAAACCAAAGCACTTCCCCTGTTTATCAGTCCCTGCTGATTCTGACCTCCAGCATGCTTTTAATGATAACTCCTGGGACCTCTGGCATTTTGGACAGAAATGCTGGTACAAGCAAAGCCACAGAGCTCCTTAAATTCCTCTGTGTTTTCCCTGTTTATCAGTCTCTACATCAGTGCTTTGTATTGTGACAACTGGTACTTGCTGATATGGGACTCTGAAGCACATACTTACTTGGAATCTTTGATGCTGATATTAAAATGGCTGAAAACTAGAATTTTGGCACAATACAGAACAATAAACATTATGCTTTCAGAGTCTTATGAGACCAACAGAAATGTTTTGTGATTTTTCTGCAGTACTTTTTTAATCTGAAGATCTAACTACAGGGGCAGAAAATGCACAAACTGAGTGACCCAACAGCTGGAAGAGGTTCTTAAATTCTCTTCTTTCAGTCTTCTTTTCATATCATACAGTTATATATTGCAGAGATGTGTAACTAGATTACTTGCTTTAAACAAGAAGAAGAAAGGACATAACTACAGACAGTTTGTTACAAGCTAAATGTAGTGTGAGGTATTAGAGTGATCATTCTTTACCAAACTCTCTATCTGAACATGGTAGATAGGGTGTAATCTTAGCTTTTACACATACCCCTGTTACAGGACAGAGGCTGCAGAAGGCAGCACCTCTTTAGACAAGAACTCTTCTAAGTTCACATGGGGATCATCAAGGTCTAGGCAAAGAAAATTCTCCACAATGGACTTGCATTTCTCCATCTGATCTCCTTTTGAAGGCTGATCAATACACTTGATAGCTTTGCCATTGCGAATCAGTTCTGACACTTCCACTCCTCTTTCAATAATTTTGGCTGGCATTCCTGCTAATGCAGCAATGTTGGCAGCATGACTAACAGTGGATATGCCCTGTTTGATCTGATAGAAAAATATCAACTCATCTCCATCTTGATGCGTCTCCATGGTCAGGTACTCTAGAAGAGGTGTGTCAGGCAGGAGTTCTAGCTGCATTAAACTGTGAAAATTAGTGGAGATGAAGACCTGTGGACACCGTGTTCCCTGATTGATCCAGTACCTCAGAACAGCAGCCAGAAGAGACAGGCCATCCAGCGTGTTGGTCCCTTTACCAAACTCATCAATAAGTACCAAGGACCTCTCTGTGGCATTGTTTACTGCCTTGGCAACCTGGTTAAGATCAATCATGAAAGTGGAGAGCCCTACAGAAACTGATTCCCTGCTGTGGATTCTTGTGTAAATCCCATCAATTACTCCAATCTCTGCCTCTGCTGCAGGGACGTAACTGCCAATTAGGGCCATGAATACTATAAGACCTACTTGCTTTAAGTAGACACTCTTTCCAGAGGAGTTGGGCCCTGTGATGATCTTTATTCGTCTGGTAGCCTCTCCACTGTTCACAGGATTGGCCACAAAAGTCTTTGCACATAGTTCCATGAGTGGATGTCTTCCATCCTTGATGTGGAAGCCATGGCGATGAGTAAAGTGTGGCCGGCAGTAGGCATTCTCTCGAGCCATCTCTGCCAAAGCTAGTAGCACATCTAGGTGTGCTGTATACTCAATCACACTGTTAAGCACTTCAGACTTCTCCAAGATCTTTGTCTGCAGCTGGTGCATAATAAGTGCTTCCTGGTCTCTGATCTCACAGTGCAAGTCACCCAGTAGGCTGTCTAACTCCTTAGTCCTAGCACTTCTGTAGTGCAGCTTATCCTCTGACAAGAACATGAAGTCCAGGCCTTCGATTTCAAAGTCACTCTTATCCACCATAGTAGGTAGCCGTGGAATGGAGAGAAGGAAGCCAATCAAAGGAATGTAGATCACAGAACAGGAGGGAATATTACTGTCCAAGGCCTCCAATTCTTTTCGTGCCACTCCCGTAAGGAAGTCTGACAGTCCCATCAGCTTTCGTTTCTTCTCATCGATGGTGGGGTCCACATTGGGCTTGACAGTGAAGCGGTTCTCTGTGACACTGCCTTCAAAGTCCACCACTTTGCTGATCAGGCTAGCAATGTAGTGCAGATCATCAGTGAAGACACGTGAAATAGTCTGAAAGAGTTCAATGGTCTTGGGCAGAGAACGACATGTATCCCTAAGGCACACTGCACTGTACACTGTCTTATAGAGAGCTTGCCAGTCACTAACTTTTGTGTGGGAAAGAGTCATTCTTTTTAGAATAAGAGGCACATTTTTAATATTCTTGAGGCTACCTTGAAGAGTGAGGACTGCTTCATGGTTCTGAGCCAGCAGGAAGAAGTGGATAACATCTAGCCTTTTGTTCAGCTCTGTCAAGTTCCGAGTAGGTCGCGTGAGCCACAGCCTCAGCAGTTTTGCTCCCCATTTGCACCTGCAGCGGTTTAAAATTCCATATAAACTGAATCCTTCTTTTAATCCACTGGACAGCTTGTACACAGAAGGATGGATTTCACTTTTAAATATCTGCAGGACACAGTAAGTGTCTTGGTCCATATTCACAGTGTCTGACAGTGCAAACTTTTTAAAGGCCAAAATAGGAACAGCAATACTGTTTTCTTCCAGCTCAACTCCAACCCTTCTCCTGTCTAGGAACTTAATGAGTCCCCCTAGGGCTTGTATCATGAGTGGACTCTCAAAAGGGATGATTGAGGACAAGTAGAGAATTTTCTCTGTTGCAGTCATATGAGGTGGGATAAATGAAAATTGCCTAGATAGGATCCGTTGCTTGCTGACTTCGAGGCCAAAATCTATGTTAGGGAACAGGACAATTTCTGGCTTCCCTATGTCACCAGTGGTAGCTCTTAGGTTCGTCAGGAAATTGGCAATATTCTGATCTTGTTTTGCACTAGTCACTAGGCATTGAGGTTTAACTTCCTCAATCACTTTATGCAGTAGCCTGAGGTCTTCATTATCAGGTATGTCAGGCATAAAGTAAACGGAGCAATCTTCTGTATCATAGTAAGTAATTGCAAGCTGCCCTGCATACCACAAAACAGACATGTGTGTCTCAGAGCACTCTTGGTCTTCTTGTTCGGGCTCAAGTGGTGGTGGCAAGGCACACCTTGTGGCTGATGTGGCACTCATTCTGTTGAAGAAAGATACTTTTATTCACAATTAATCCAAAAAGTCCTGAGAAGTAACTATAATTGACTACAGCAGGTTAACACTCATTCTTCCCACCCTGGAGAAACTTAACAGGAATTCAAGACAGGTGTTACGTTTTCAACTGCAAAGGTGCCACCAATAACTACAACTGCCATCTTGCTTTGCAGCAAGGTGTACATGAGCTAACCACCAGCAATGCTGGAATAGTTTTACAGTTTTAATTTGTATCCTTTATTTTAGTAAGTGTATATGTATGCCCAAGTGCCCAAAGAGTAATGTACATGTATTTACATGTACAAAATCAGTCTCCCTTAGACATAGGGGACACCCACGTGCACTGACCACAGACCCTCACAGCAGTGCAGCCACATCAATTGGACATGGTTCCAGGGGTATTCATAAATAGCCCAGTATTTCTGCAGCACCATCCCATATTACTGGTTTCTACACAAGTACGTAACATGCTGATGCAGGGATTGACCATGCCAGTTTCCAATAATAAAGTCTACAGTCGCTGTCAGCAACCCACTTCCAGCCATCACAGAATCACAGAATCATTAAGGTTGGATAAGACTTCTAAGATCATCAAGGCCAACCATTTACCCATCACTACCGTGCCACTAAACCATGTCCCTGAGTACCTCATCTATATGGGTTTTAAACACCTCCAGGGACGGTGACTCCACCACCACCCTGGGCAGCCTGGGCCAAAGCCTAACAACCCTTAAAGTGAAGAAACTTCTCCTAATATCCAATCGAAACCCCACTTCTTCCCCCTGCACTCACCCTCCTCAGCACAGACAAGTAGCTTGTCACGGCTGCTGCGTCTCCTTAAAGCCCAGAAGCTTTATTTTGTGCCCGTTGACCCCGGGCATGTGCTCCCCACTCCCCTCAAGCCAACCCGCCGCCGAGTGGCCTCAAGAGGGCCCCGCGCTGCACTCCTCCCCCGCAGCCAGGCCGCTGCCGCTGTCCCGCCACCGGGCTTGCCGCGCTGGCCTGCACCGCCGGGAGCCCCTGCCTCCTGGGGGTTCACACCCTCCCCTTCCCGGCAGCAAGCCCCTCCTGTCATGCGGGGAAGGGACCCTCAGCCTCCCTCGCGGCTCTCGGCTGGATGGGATCACTCCTCTTCTCGGGGCTCCTCCCGCCAGCACCTGCCCCGTCTCTGGGAGCGGCTAAGCCCTCCTCAGAGACCCGGCTGGCTACCTAAGCCCTCCTCTGAGCCCCGCACTGAGGGCCAGGGTGAGGAGGTGGTTGGAAGACCTTCCTAAGATGGGCAGCAAAGCTGGTGAAGGGTCTAGAGCACAAGTTTTCTAAGGAGTGGCTGAGGGAACTGGGGTTGTTTAATCTGGAGAAGAGCAGGTTCAGGGAGACCTAATCTCTCTCTACAGCTACCTGAAAGGAGGTTGGAGTGAGGTGGGGGTCAGTCTGTTCTCCCAAGTAACAAGCAATAGGACAAGAGGAAATGGCCTCAAGTTGCACCAGGGGAGAGTCAGGTTCGATATTAGGAAGAATTTCTTCACTGCAAGAGCGGTTAGGCATTGACACAGGCTGCCCAGGGCAGTGGTGGAGTCACCATTCCTGGAGGTGTTCAAAAACGTGTAAACATGGCACTTGGTGACATGGTTTAGTGGCATGGGGATGTTGGGTTAATGGTTGGACTTGATCTTAGAGATCTTTTCCAATCTTAATGATGCTATGATTCCAAGTATCTGCTCCTGTGTCACAGCAACGTGACCTGCCTCTCTGCTGCCAGCCTGTGCTCCAGCAGGACCCATGGCCTTCGCTCCCCACTGCCTGGCTCCCCACTGCCTCCTCTTCCCCCCATGGAGCTTCTGCAGCTCACTTAGCAAGCTACTTCGAGCAACTGCAAATGAATCTTTGTATGCTGCCCTCACCTTTGGAGAGCTCGCCATGCAGTGCTGGAAGATGGGCATTTTGGCTTTGGATCTGGTCCATGGAAGCAGAAGCTGCTTGCTGAGGGCATTGGGCTCCTGGCTTTGCAGCCATGTTAAGGTCTGCCACCACTGGAGCCTTCCTGACTCTGGTCCCAGAAGGGGCAAACACTACATGGCTCCCTGCTGACAGCAGCCACGTTTAACTGCAGTGTGGGGATGGCAGGCAGCACCTTCCCAGCCTGCATACAGAGGAGATGCAGACAGCCAGGTAAAAGATGTCTCCTTAGTGCCCTGCTGGCCTTGCAAGAGCTCCACATGCAATGCCTCTTCAGGCTGAGTTTACACAACCATGTTCCTGTAGGCATCCATTCATTTCCTCAAGAGGCAGATATTTTCCTCCTCCCCTTCCCACACCAAATGCTTCAAAATGGCCTCTCAAGTACTCTGTTTCTCACCCTTCTGCAGCTATAGCCTATCTCTATAATCAGCATCTATAACTTTCCCACGAGGGAACAATTCTCTTTCATCTCCACTGCTTCAAACCCTTTCAATTAAGAAATGAAGCATGACCTTCACATCCACCTGCATTGTTTCATCCTTGCAGAGCTCATAGCTGCCATTGCAATCAGCACTCCAGAAATTGCTCCAAGTTACTAAAAATATCATGCAGTTTTTCCATGGCTGCTTTCCCAAATATCTTTCAGTAGTGCATCACGAGCATAGCTCAGTTCCTGAGCAGCAGTTGATTCACACCTTACCAATCTGCTTTTGACAGGCAACATCTCAGCCTCTTGTCAATGGCATTTTTTTTGTTGGAGCATGAAGTGGTGATATTGATCTTTTCCTCATTTCATTGCATGAGTACTCAAGGCTTCACATTTTGACAAGCATTCTCCAGGCTGAAAAGATCTTTTTATTACTGATTGATGGCTCAATGTATTTCAAAGAACTGTCAGCCCAAAAGCAGAGAAGGATGATTTAATTTCAAAATAACCTTAGTACATAAGGACTAATCTAGCCACAGAACATCACATTTGAAATAATGACAGTGAAGTTTGGCTTAAATTCAGACTTCCAGGGTGATTGTGTACCTGTAAGAGAAATCTTCCACCAGTAGATGTCATCATTTCAGAGATGAAGGAAATGGGAAGTAATTCCTGACCTTCTCTAAATCAGGCTTTAGGACACAGAGTCTCTAAATTAGTATTAGTATTCATATGGGTAATTGTGAATAAAGCACCACAAGAAATGTGTGCTCAGATGAATGGATATAATGTAAGGGTGTGAGGAAGCAGACAGCATCTGTCCCCTTCAGGGTAATGGACCTTGTCAGTGCAGAAGGGATCAATAAAACAAGGGGGAGGCTCTAAACAGCACATCCAGAGACTCCAANACCTCTCCAGCTTGTCCAGGTCCTTCTGGATGACATCTCGCCCCTCCAACTTATCACCAGCATCCCATAGCTTGGTGTATGTGTCTCTGGGATGTGAAAGCAGCAGCATCAGGGATCCTGTGTCTCTAGGGCCTGGGATTGGGCAGGCAGGCAGTAGGGAGCCCTAGGCTGGAGCTCCTGGAGGCAGTGCTCACTTACAACATCCCTTAGCATATCGTAATGATTTTTTTTTTTAAAGCAGACAGCATTATTTATTGCAAGGTAAAGTGAAGGGGGAAATGTTGAATTTCTACAGAGATCATCTGTTTTTATTGAAAATATGATGGAATGAGGAGTCTTAAACTCTTAAAATAACTACTGAAATGAGGTTTTCTGAAAATAGCCTAATAGAATATTTATTATGTTCCACTTTGTATATGCAAAACTACATAAGGATACTGATATATCACTGTAAGTCTGTAGATTTATGAGAGAAAAAGTCTAGCGCTAGTCAAACACAACCACATTTTTCTGTCTTTAAAGGCCTAGAAAACTGTCCTTGACAAATATTTGAGACTCTTCCATGTAGTAGCATGCCCAGTGATGACAGCAAGGATAATTTCCAGTTCCATGTTCCATAAAAACTGTTGCAAACCATTGGAAGTTAACGCAGTTGTAGCATTGTGTATGTTGATTTGTTTCCTACAGGACTGAAGAGGGCGGAGTAGAACAGAGGTGTAATGACACTTTTATTTCTTTGTTCTGCAGCAGAATGCTTAAGTAAAACAAAAGATTTGGCACTTTACTGTTTCAGTATTCTTTGTTTTTGCACCTTGAAGTAGTTTGCCATCCTAATTATACCTCTGGTGAAAATGAAAACTATAGGGGATAAATATGAAAATTTGATATTCTAGTAGAATGATTAATTGAATTTTATGTTGCTGTTTAAAGGTGAAAAAGATTGATGCAAGCCTGTATGATGATTTTAAAAGCCATTATTTTGGAGATGAAATCCTGCATCGTCTAGATCTGTGCTCTATGTTTAAAAAAAAGCAACCAAATGGCTACTACTACTGTGAGTCTTCTATTGTTTTAGGTAAGTACATCTTCATTTTCCTCTTATATCAATTGTGCCTATCAGTTATATACCTGAAAAGCATTGTGTTAGGCAATTCTTGTAATAATATCCATAGAGTCTGACAAGTTTGTCTTTCAGCCTTGGCTCTCCAGGAACATTATGCAGTGCTTCTTGCTGACAGCCAAAGTTTATGTTGAACTGTACATCTCCACAATCCAGTTCTGTTTCTCATCCTAAAATGAGTGTTTAAGATAAGTGAGATTATCACTCTCCAGAGCTGCTCATCTCTCTGATGGCTATAAAGATAGCCTGTGTGACTAAGTTAGATTAGACATGGTAATTATAGATGATTAAAGCTAAGTGAAATGTCTCTGATTTAGCAGAGATGTGACCTTACTTGGGCTATATTTACATACAGGCAGAATTTCAGTGGTACAGCAGATTTCCTAATAACTGTTCTGTATACCATTAAGAATACCGGAATCACACCAGAACACCATCAAGACTTTAAATGCTGAACAGACACCTTGCCTAGGTCATTCATCACCATGGCCAGGCTTCGCGAACGCAGCTCCAGGGAGGGCTCCATCCACGCTCTTCCCAAGCGCTTTTTCCAAGC
>VWZO01013357.1:0-60095 GCA_013396975.1 Bucco capensis | reverse complement strand
CTCCAGCTGCACTTTGAGCCATTGACCACTACCCTCTGGATGCTGTCAGCCAGCCAGTACATATCTTTGTTGAGTGAGGTAAAAGCTCATCACAGTCATGGTGGGCTTTTAAAAATGTCTGTTTAGACCTATTTGACATCAAGGCTGAATTGAGTTTAGCTTCAGCTCATTGCCTAGTCTGCATTGTCTAGGAGGAAAAAAAAAAGGGAAGAAGAAAATTAACCTTAGAAATTTAGAGATTCCTGATTTGGTTTACTAAGTACTTAAACAGTTTTTCTTCCACACTTCATAGAAATCAATTCCCATTACGTACTCTAGGGAGCAAAGAGCCAGGGTATTCTGCAGATGAGGGAAGGAAAAAGTATCTGTTCTCACCACTGGTGATAGGACAGAGACACAAGTGAGGCATGAGTAGAAGTTACAACTCAGGCACTTAAGACTTTAACAACCTATTCTTTCAGTTTTCTCAGTGAATGATCATATAACCCCTCTAAGGCTGGGGAGCTTTCTACAAGGATGCAGACATGGGATTCAGTATTTCCAAATGCTGCTNACCCCTCTAAGGCTGGGGAGCTTTCTACAAGGGTGCAGTATCTCCAAATGCTGCCTTTGCATGTATTCATCTGTGCTTCCTGTGTTAAATCCTTTACCAAATAACCCTTTTAAAATAACCAGTGACTTAACTAGTTTTTTCTTTGCTTTTAGGTACATAAAATGAAAACATTTTGATTTTATTGTTATTATCCTGATCTTGCACAAGAGATCCCTCAAGTTGTATAAATTTGAAGGAAGTTATGCTTGTGAATGGAAATAATAGTTACATAAATTTATGAAGACTTTTTTTTTTTCTCAAATGTCCAGGGTTGAAATCTGTTTATTTAAGAAATAAACACAGAAGAAAAAAAAAATCCCAACTTTATTTCTTCTCTCATTCAACAATGTTAAATTCCAGTGAAGTTGATGAGGGTTTCAAAATTTGACTTACTATGTTTAAGGAGAGGCTTTTGAAAGAGTGTGTATTCAAAAAAGAAGACTAATGTATAATCTAATGATTAATTCTTCATATTTTTGAGGACATGAAAGAATCCCTGTATGATAACCCTGGAGTTAGACCTCATATTGATTTGCTAATGTCAATGATCAATAAGTGGTTTTTCATTTTTGGAAATGATCTTTAACTGCTTTTTTTTAAACTATCTTATTGGAAGCTTATTTCTGGTGTTGTTTGCTTATTTTTAACTTCATAGCATGACACTTTTTTAATGTGGCATGGAAGATAGCATTTTACAGAATAAGCACTGTTATACTTCATTTTAGCTGTACATCTGCTAGCCCATTTGCTACCTGATAGGAAAGCAAAGATTAGAGTCTTTGTTGTACTGCCCAGAAATTGTTAAGAAAGGCTCTTAAATATTGAATGCATACAAAATTCCTGGGCCAGACAATTATAGGTGTGAAGGTTGGTCACATCAAAACAGAACATGTAGCTTATTTGTGTTCTAAAAGATGTGCTTCCCAGCTGAAGAGGGCAGAGCATAGCCATGTGAGTTGATTTAATGAGATTAAGCACTTAATTTGTTGTTTGGTAGCTTTTATACACTATTAATTTTAGTGCAGAATGAATTTAACATATGCAAATAGTTGTGGAAGTAACTAAATGAACACAGGGCCTGGGGCTGTGTACCCTGAGCACAGGATCTTGCTCTTTTGGGCCTGACCAAAAATTGCCCAACTTAAACTAGAGGTTTGGGTTTGAGGGTACAGGAATGTTCAGTGAATGAAATGCAACTATTTTGTTTTGATCTTAAAACTCATTTTGGAAATCATGGAAGTTACTTTTGCAAGTGAATTGACTTGGTGGAAGTTGCTGTTTAAGTTATGAATTACGTTGTGTTTATGTGGCTGTCGTATAAAAGATGTATTGTCTGGCTTGCTCTCATGAGAGACAGGACAGGTTTGCCTACCACAAATAGTCAGTCCCTGTTGTTAAACAGCCCTTGTACATTTGCCAGGCTAACTAGTTTCCAATACTCCCTGTCCTGCAGGTTGTGTGTCCTGTTGACAATTGTTTTGTCAGCTTTTAACTCTTAATTGCTCAAAGCGATACCTCCTTTAGTCCTAGAAAAACACTGACCTTTTCCATTCTTCGTCTTCCCTAAATGTGAAAACATTAATCCACTGAGCGTAGTGAGTCCTATATCACAGTATCACAGAATGTCAGGAGTTGGAAGGGACCTAGAAAAATCATCTAGTGCAACCCCCCTGCCAGAGCAGGATCACCTAGACCAGCTCACACAGCAATGTGTCCAGGCAGCTCTGCAATGGCTCCAGACAAGGAGACTCCACAGGCTCCTGGGCAGCCTGGGCCAGTGCTCTGGCACCTGAACTGCAAACAAGTTCCTCCTCATGTTAATACTAAACCTCCTGTGGTCCAACTTGCTCCCATTCCCTCTTGTCCTACCATTGGATGCCATTGAGCAGAGCCTGGCTCTCTCCTCCTCACACTCACCCTTAACATATTTCTAAGCATTGCTGAGGTCTCCTCTCAGTCTCCTCTTGTCCAGGCTGCAGAGACCCAGCTCTCTCAGCCTGTCCTCCTAGGGCACATGCTCCACTCCTTTCAGGATCTTGGTGGCCCTGTGCTGGACTCTCTCCAGCAGCTCCCTATCCTTCTGGAGCTGAGGGGCCCACAACTGGACACAGCATTCCAGGTGAGGCCTCCCCAGGGCAGAGGAGAGGGGAGAAGAACCTCTCTGGCTCTGCTGGCCACGCTCCTCTTAATGCATCCTAGGATGCCATTGGCCTCTTGGCCACAAGGGCACATTGCTGCCTCATGGGCATCTTCCCATCCACCAGGACTCCTAGAGCTTTTTCCCCACTCTCCAATGCTTACATTCTCTCCTCTCTTGCCAGTCCCCCTGTACAGTGTGTTTTCTTCCCTCCTACACACACATTCACTCAGACACACAAAGAGGTGCATGATGTGGATGAAAAACAACAAGGTGTTATTTCTTTTTTTCCCTCCTAGAAATTCAAAGTGCCCATTAATAGGTTGCTAAAATTACTTTCATTCTCTATTGGAAGAAAAAAAAAAAGGGAAATTTATTGGTCCCAACCAAACCTAAATGTTCCATATTTACCATGTCCAAGTTGAAAGCTGCTAAGTCTTTCTCCTTCTGCACCTAGCAACTTTAGGTTTCATAACCAAGGCCTGATGACAACCAAGGCTATCAGGAGTGTTTGTGCATCATGATTATCTCTACTTGTATGTTTATTGTTGGAACTGTCAAAAATAATCCCTCAGTATTAAAGCTAGACTGCTAGAAGAATTATAGATACCAGTGAGGGCAAAGAGAAAGCAGAGATTTAAGGAAAATCTGGGGGAGAAAATAAGGGGTTTGATGAGCTGTTAAGTTCAGTTTCATTGTAAGGTATCCAGGAGGGGATGATAGAAGAACAGGGTTTTAAATAGGGGGAAGGACATTTGAAAAAGCCTTCAGCACTTAATGCCTATTTGCAGCTTCAGAAAGTAGAGAAATAGTCATCCTGAAGTAAAGAGAATAAAAATAATGGTGACTGTGGAATTGGAGAGTTTTAAACATTGTTTAGATATCTCCATATGCCTTAAGCAATCCTCCTGGAAAGTAAAATGTCTCTGCACTTTTGAGTTTGCTTGGTTGTTCTTTAATTAATAACTACTTTTAGGAAATAGAGCTACATGGTATGAACACATATTGCTCAATTTCCTCCAGTGTTTGATCTGTAGTCATTTCAGGTGCTGTTTGACTTTTAATTGAAAAGTGAAATGAATTTTTTTTTTCTCCTTTTCTTTAATACAAACAGATGTAAACCCAAATTTAAATCCTTTCAGCATATGTGATCTGGGGAAATAAAGGGAACTAGCTTATTGATTATTGTACCAGTTTTTATTTGAGTATAAGGAATTTTAAAGCACAGGGGTATTTTCTTTTTAAAACCAGGCTACATTTTACTGTTTCAGGAGTACTGTCTTGCTCTATAATCTATTAGACTGCAGATGTTAGGCTCCCTTCCACCTTCCTGGCAGGATATTTTTTGTAGAATGAATTGCAGCTAGGAACTTTGGAGATGAATCAAGTCAGATGTGATTGCCTTGCTGTTAAGTTCTGTTACTGACGGGGAGGGAAAAGCAGCAGTGGTTATTAGATAATTTATTTTGTGGTATGTCAGGATTGCTTTTTCCCTGAAAGGAAACATGAGCAAAGACAGGGAGTTCTTTAGTTCATAATCAAAAAATGTGCAGGGTAATTTGTAACTGTTCTAAAATAGTGAAAACTATAAATTCAGTTAACAGTCACATGTTTATCAAACATGCATGGAGTACTGCATCCAGTTCTGGGCTCCTCAGCATAAAAAAGATGTGGAGCTGTTGGAGAGAGTCCAGAGGAGGCCACAAAGATGATTAAAGGATTGGAGAACCTCCCCTGTGAAGACAGGCTGAGACAGTTGGGGTTATTCAGCATGGAGAAGAGAAGGCTCTGAGGGGATCTTATAGCAGCTTTCCAGTACCTAAAGGGGGATTATAACATAGAAGGGGAGAAACTTTTTAGGTGGTCTGATTGTAATAGGACAAGGGGGAATAGCTATAAGCTGAAGGAGGGGAAATTTAGATTGGAGATTAAGAGCAAGTTCTTTAGCAAGAGGGTGGTTAGACACTGGAACAGGTTGCCCAGAGAGGTTGTGGCTGCCCCATCCCTGGCAGTGTTCAAGGCCAGGCTGGATGTGGCCCTGAGCAACCTGGTCTAGTGATTGGCATCCCTGCCCATGGCAGGGGGGTTGGAACTAGATGATCTTCCTTTCCAACCTGGCCATTCTCTGAATCTTTGAATAAGCATTGTTTCTGTGCAGATTGATCCACTGATACTTGTGGCTCAAGCATTAAATCATGTAGACATCAAGTGGGTTAGCCTTTCTGTTAAGTTCAGCATTCTCAGGACAGTGAACTTGGTGTCTCTGTACCTACCATGGACTCAGATGGAGAGAACAAGGAGGACCTGCCTGGTTGTAATCCAATGCTTTTCAGGAACTACAGCAAAAATAGTTGGAAGGACAAATCTCTGAGAGGTTTATGGACTATTTATCTCCCTTTTGCCATGCCTTCCAGTTGTATTGCCTCCTATGGCTGCTGCCCAGCAGGATCAAGTGCTGCCCTTCTCATTGGTTGGCTAACTTCCAAGGTCCTGTAGCAGTTATCATGCTTCTATTTCACAAGAAGTTTATCTTCATGTTTGTATGCTTCCCCACTCTTTTCTGACCTGCAAAATCATAGTTCTCTGAGAATTCCAGAAATGAGGTTTTTTTTGGCAAAGAAATGATAGTAAATGCCAGTCTGGTAATGTTAAGAGCCAAGGAAGAAAAATGGAACAACTGATGCGAGTTTATACCTCATTTCTGCTGTAAAGAGCATTCTATGAGCCTTTTGTGGATTTCTAGGTGAAATCATCTATTTCGTTGTACTGGAGCAGATTTTTCCCTGTTTAGGCATGTTAGTACTGCAGTGGACAATTCTCTTAAGGGTTTTTTCATTGAAGAAAGATGAGAGAGAACATAGAAATTGTTTTGTTTACAGCTGAAGGCTTCTTTGCAGATGATGGGAACTGAGCCTGTGATCTAAGTGAGCCCATACAAAGGTCACTACTGCTGCAACTAGTCAGCACACTTGTCAGACTCAGAGAGGCTCCTGTTTTGAGGGGCTTGTGAAAAATGCACTGTTACATTATGTTTATGCAAGTATTTCTGGGTGGAACTAAAAGATGGTGAGAGATGATGATGCTCAGGCCCACGCAGTATTGTTGCTATTATATGTATATCATAACACTATAGAGGACAGTAAAAATAATCCTCTGGTAAGGGGAGGGACCTTCCTTAAAATATTTCTTTTACTGCACATTGATGCATTTAATTATTTCCTACATGTACTTTCTAGCTTTTGCTCTCTACCTCAAAATTTATGGCTGAGGAACTTTGTAGTGTGCTTTGCTACAAGGTCAGAGAGTCCACATGGAGAAGTAATGCACTGGAAACTTGCTTCTGTGGGGAAGGTTCTAGCTGTGACATTAGCCAGACATTTGATTCAGTGTTTCTGGAAGGGATTTCATTCAAAGAACTGCATGAATAAAAGAGAAGATTCCAAAGGAGAACTATTTTCTTGATCTCCTTGTTGAGCACACTAATGCTCCTTCAAGTAAATTGCTTAGCAAATATTTGAGGAGACAGGAAACTTCACTTGATACAGAATTGGGCTCTGTATTTCTTAGGTTATATAGGTATCAAACTCCATCCACCATAGGTCATTTCAGTGCCCTGTTAGGGAGGGTGAAAAAGTCCAGGAATATATCCAAATCACTCTGTGTGGCAGTTTGGGGGAAAAAGGAAGCTTTATGGTGATTTGGAATACGAGCAAGTTGTGCTGCACTAGCATTCCAATAGCCCTGGGCTTTTCTGTGGGCCACCAGCTGCAGTGGCAGATTACAGCTGAAAATTCTATTTAATATTCCAAATTGTGCTGCTGCTGCCTTCAAAAAAACCAAACAGTAGGACAGACTGAGGAATAGTGCATAGCATTTTTCGTGGGGCCAAATCTTTCAGATGCAATTAGTTTGTTTTCTAAAGCTCCAGCATGAGTTTAGAACAAAAACTTGAATAGAAATGAATAACTTTTAAAATATATATATGATATATTTAAATATAAATAATATATAAAATAGTATATATAAAGATAATATACAATCATATTATAATTATAATATATATAATGTTGTATTATGTATATATAATTATTTATAATTATAAATAATATAATTTATATATAAATACATTATACAACATTGTTGTATAATATTCATTGTATNATTAATGCATAATATATTATATATATTTTAAAAGTTATTAATCTCTAGTCAAGTTTTTGTTCTGAACTCCTGCTGGAGCTTTAAAAAACAAACTAATTATGTATTATACAATATATATATTATATATATAATGGACACTACAGACAATAGTTAACTGTCAATTATTTCCCCCTTACAAAAGATGGAAAGCTATTACCTATTATATATTATAATAGGTATATAATATATATTATATATTATATATATATATATGTCAATTTGCAGTATCACCTAAATAAGAATACCTCTTGCTTTTACCCACAAAATTATTTCTGTGTAATAAAAATGAGACTTTTCTGGTGGTGATCAAATCTCAGGAAAATTTCCAGTGTGCAGTAACTGAACTGGAAATTTTGATCATGGTTATACTCATTAAAAAATCATCATTTCAGTAGCACTGCAGTGCTGGGAAGCTGTCTAAAAGGACAACTTCAGTTGGAATATTCAATTAGAAGCAAGCTAAGTGTTTAAAAAATTTTGCTAAACATGAAAGTGAGACAGATTATCTGGGACATGAATCAAGCAGTAGTGAAAATGTCAAGTGAAACCCTTAGCAGCAGTAAGCAAGAATAGTGCTGATTTATACCAAGTGAGGACCCAGCCTGCCAAGTGTCAGTCCCCTGGCAGTCTCTGGAGTCAAGGGCTGCAGTGAGATTGATGAGAATCCCAGCTAGCCATTTAAAAGCAGAGCTTCTATAAATAATAGCAGAGAGATTGGTTCAGATGGCAAGCCAACCAATTGCCAACTCCTCTTTGTAAGTATGTACATAGCAAGGGAAAGAGGCTGGGTAAAATACTGTTCTTGCAGCCCTGGGCATTAAAAAATCAGGCTGGTAGTCTGCTGCCATGGCTCTGGCAGGAGATTTCCAACATAGATTTCTTAAAGCAAGAGTGATCCTGGAAGGAAAATAAGATGACTTGTAAATTTTCTGCATTTACACTGATTTACTTAAGCAGTGTGTCTACTGCTGTCCTGTATATTGGGTGTGATTATTGCTCATTAGTGGAAAATATGGTTTTTTATTCACCCAGTATCACAGTATGTTAGGGGTTGGAAGGGCCCTAGAAAGATCATCTAGTGCAACCCCCCTGCCAGAGCAGGAGCACCTAGACCAGCTCACACAGCAATGTGTCCAGGCAGCTCTGCAATGTCTCTAGAGAAGGAGACTCCACAGCCTCCTGGGCAGTATACACCTAGATATGAGAGATTCTGTCTTTTAAGCTGTTAAGATGATTTAAAGATATCT
The DNA here is from genome assembly GCA_013396975.1 of Bucco capensis. Taxonomy (NCBI): domain Eukaryota; kingdom Metazoa; phylum Chordata; class Aves; order Piciformes; family Bucconidae; genus Bucco; species Bucco capensis. The sequence continues at coordinate 51,919 of VWZO01013357.1, read as the reverse complement.
TAGTAACTCCATTGCCACAGCAAAAGGAAGACTGGGTTCTCAGAGGAACTCCAGCATGCTGTTGAATAAGGCAAAGGCTACAGCATTATGCTTTTATTGCTTTCCAAAGGGTAAATTACAGGTTGTTGCTATCAGATAATATTGAAGTGCCCTATATTCCCAGGGGACATCATCCAAATACCTTATTCTGTATAATGGAAATCCTCTTAGAACTGTTTCTTTTAGTCATTATTATATACTCTTTTCTCAGCTTACTGAGTTTTATGTGTACTCACTAAACAAATTGTGCCACTTGATGCTCACTGAAGAGTGGAAAGAGCAGCATGGTTTTCTGAAGTGCTCCAACATCTGCCCCCAAAAGAAGAAAGCATCAGAAGGTCTTAAGTATTTCAAGTTATACATTTAGTCTCCAGAAGAAAGGGAATAGAAAGGTAAAATCAGCACTACAGCAGTAGGAGTTCATTGTAGTGGAAGAGGAAATGGAAATTGTGATGTTCCCACAGCTCTACTGGAGTCATGAGCCAAATCCTGACCTCTGGCACATGTGTTGCTCCTGACTACTATTGCATTACTCTCCAAAACTGTTCTTAGTTCTTATTTCTGTCTCATTTGTGCTGGGCTGCTTTGGAGTTACAAGTTAAAACCTCTGCCAGTAGAAATCCACTGCAGTAGCTGTTCAATGAATGCAGAATTTGGCTCAATGTACTTCTCAGCTTTGATACCTACAGACACACCCTGACTCTGCAGACCACTCCACATGGCTTGGACTCCTTTGTATTGCATGAAGAGATGGCTGGGAACATGCCTGAGTGCTGGGACTGCCTTGCTTATGCTGTGACCCTAGCATAGTTCTGGCAAAAGGACAACTTCTGGGCACTGGGTAGGAGTTGGCACCAACCTAGTCCATCTCCAGCAGGCAGTTTGGATGCAGCCATGCTGTTTCAGAGGTTAGCAGAGCAGGAGAGGATGGACCTTCTTTCTTCACTGAAAGGGTTGCTAGGCACTGGAACAGGCTGCCCAGGGAGGTGGTGGAATCACTGCCCCTGGAGGGGTTTAAGAAATGTATGGATGTGATACTTAGGGACATGGTTTAATGGCATGGGGATGATAGGTAGATGATTGGACTTGATGATCTTAGAGGTCTCTTCCAACCCTTAGTGATTCTGTTACCTGAGCTGCTCTGTGCTGATTAGCCACAGTACCACCAGCTAGCTACCCCTGAATGAAACACTGACTTTCAGAGATGCTTCTTATCTGATTGTGAGGACATGCAATTATGTCTAATATCAACACAGGATCTAAGTTGAATTTTCCTTCTCTGCTCAAAAGTGATGCATGAGCAAATGCATATTACAGCCAAATAAGTATTTCATGTTTAGCATGTCACACTGTTCTCAGTTACTATATATGAACAGCTACCACCAATTTGCATATGCTTTTGGTCTGACCTATTGTATTGCTGTCTAACAAGTCCTTACTGTAACCTAATCCCTGTGAGTTTAGAGTGGAGCTGCTGACAATGTAGGAATTGTAACATATGGAAAAAAAACATCTATGACAGAAATAGAATAGTCATACTTGGGAGTGGGAAAGTGTTACACAACCAAGATGTGGTAGATATCTACTTCTTCCTAACTTGATGTTTTAAATATGCTTATTTTCCCCTTAATCTGTCTTATTTGTGATGATGTCTACTTCTTCCTAACCTGATGTTTTAAATGTCCTTTTTTCCCTCCTTAATCTCTCTTATTTGTGATCCTTAATGCTAGCAAACTGAGTGCTTTGTTTTCTATTGGAGAGTAGTATTCCTGGAAGCAGGCAGGCATAGTTTAACCTTTATTCCAGAAACCATTAAAATATTAAAATCTAAAAAAATATTGGTCTGCACAGCCTCTCTTAAAGATACCATCTAATTAGGAAAGAAAAAGTAAGTTATTTTGTTTCATTAAAGGTCTCTAGAAACCAAAATCTGGACAAATAATCGGACTCTCAGATTTGACATTTCAATACTGATCTGGAATGATCAGGAGGTTTGTAGTCATCCTCAGTGAAAAAGAGAGGAAAACAGGTTTCATCTATGGAAAAGGTTCACCTCTTGGAAGGGAAAAACCCCAAGCCCCAAACACTAGAAACCCCGAGCCCCAAACACTAGAAACCCCGAGCCCATCTCTTTTTCCTCTCCAGCAAGATCCTGTGCCACTAGACCTACAAGCTTTTAGCTGGAAAGTTCAGTGNAGTCCCAAAAGCGAGAACCCCCGAGCCCCAAAAGGGAAAAACCCCAAGCCCCAAACACTAGAAACCCCGAGCCCCAAACACTAGAAACCCCGAGCCCATCTCTTTTTCCTCTCCAGCAAGATCCTGTGCCACTAGACCTACAAGCTTTTAGCTGGAAAGTTCAGTGTAACTGTTGTCCTAGCAGTTCAAGAGGCACAATCATGGACCAGGGGAGGAAGAAGCTTGGAGGAAGGATTACAAAGTAGAAGCCCAGGCTGTACTTCCAGAAGATGCTTGGGAAAACTGCAGCAGGAACTAGCTAGATTTGCAGGGAAAAGAAAAGTTAGAAAGCCAGAAGGCAGGAGGAGGAGCTNGAGGAAGGATTACAAAGTAGAAGCCCAGGCTGTACTTCCAGAAGATGCTTGGGAAAACTGACTTATATTGCATCATGTGAAAGAAGAACAAGAGAGAACATTTTGTATATATTTCAGGGAAAGCTTCCTGTCAGTGACAGATGCTGGACTGAAGAGAGGCTCTACATTTTGCAATGTTGTAACCAAGATTTTCAAATAAATGCAGGCAAACAAAGAGAACAAGGCAAACAAAGGGCTTTGGTGCAGTGAGGAGTTGGCCTTTAGATGGTACTGGCCTGTTATTGTTTGTGGAATTACTCTAGGAATAGTGGAAAATGAGATCCCTTGAAAAGTATTGTTGTAAGGCATACTGGCACCTTCTTCAGCAGCTGATTCTTGCTGCTTTACTAATGTTTCATACCTAATTATTTTAGCCATTCCTAAAATTTGAATGGTTCTATTTCCATAAGCTTGAAGTGTAGAATTGACAGAAGAGACTGGGATTTAGGGTGTAAGGTCATATATACTGTGGAAGTTAGCATGGAGAAAAGGTTAGGAAATGATCCTACCTTAACAAAAGGGAAATGGACTTGGATGCCAGGAACATTCTTTTAAATTTAGATACCTTCTACATTTGACTATGGACTAAGTTTTTGAGCCTTAAGTAGCTGAAAGTACATGGTGCCAGTGATAGATTTGGCAGTGCCAAACTTTTACAATAGTCAGTGCTTTTTAGACTTGTAATTCTGATGTTGGCATACACAGCTGAACTTTTGCCAGGCTCTTAACCCTGCCTGTAACTCTCATGAACCTTAGGAATTGATTTCCCAAGTTGATATAGAGAAAATTCACTCCTTATTAGATATCTCCTCTGGAACCCAATCCCCCAAATCTCAAAATCCACTTTATCTTTTCTGCTAATGAATATCTGCCAGTCTCAGGTGAGCTTCATCTGGCCACTTGCTGAGTTTCCTGTGAGTTAAAATCATCAGGCATGGATAATTCAATTTTGCTTCACTGGAGAACTTTTATCCTTTTTGCTGAGAGGAGAAATGTCTTATGCCATGGTCTATTATTGTGTTAGTCATTCTGTTTCACATCATAGAAATAATTGTTAAATGGCATTTTATTCAATTTTCCACCCTAACACAAGGCATGTAGCAGGCATGTTTTCTGCAGCATTTACTGTGGCTGAGAAGAACCAGAAAATGAGTAACATTTTTTGCTACCTTAAAAATCCATCCAGCACAGCCTAATGCAATCAATAAGTTTTTTCCTTTCTTCCTCTCTTTTCTCTGTTCCCCTTTTACTTTCCACATACATATTTTTCATAGAATTTGACACCTTTTCCCAGCACAAAATGAAAAGCTTGTTCTTGTAGTTCTCCAAAATATAGCCTGTGGCTAAGATGAGTGTGGTCATTGAACACTCTCCTAAAGTCTGATTAAGCAACTGTTAGGATAGCAGGGGTTCCTTATGTTTCACTATGTGAAACAAGAACAAGGGAGAACATTGAGAACAGCAACTAAAGACAGTGTTTATCCATCTTGGGAAGTCTCACAATCATAAATGACATAATTTGCTCTTGAGGAGGAAAATTGTCCATCTCTTTCCTTTTCCTCATCCTTAATGAACTTTTCTTGGCCCCTGTAGCCAAACTTTTCTGTGTGGAGGACATAAAAGCAAAGGGAGCTATGGAATGAAATGGATTGCTGTTTAGCTAGAGTGAAATAAAAATATCTGCTTTTGATTTCACAGTTGATTCTGGATGTAGTGAAGAGGAATGCAAGGACTGGTTTTGGCATGAGTGTCCAACATTTATTCTTTACTCTGAGTTGGAGAAAGACTGAGAAAAATTCTGCTTTAAAATAAGAGAGGCTGAAGAAAGAAAGAGGAAACTCCAAATTAGAACTGTTTAGCCTGATGAGAAGACCAACTGGCATAAATAAGCAGTTTTTCATTGATCTTAATGGACAGAATCAGAATTGCTAGGTTGGTGAAGAGGAAGAGATGGAATTATCTACACAGTGTAGGGAAAGATCAAATCTGCAAATGGAAATAGGAGTGGAAAGAGAAGAGAAGCATCAATTCTAAGGCATGGTACTGAGCAATCCATTATGGTACTGAGTGTACATTGGTAAAAGTGATGAGGGTTAGTTCATTTTTTTGGCATAACAAATGTATTTTTCTGGACTGATTTCATTGAAGTGCTGCTAGAATTGCCTTTGCCTCACTGAGTGTGAGGAAGTGGCAATATGAGGGAAGAGAGAGAAAGGGAGTTATTGTTTTTGCTGCAGTGCAATGTAAGAGCTATAGGGAATTATTCTCATGAAGTGTTGGTTGTGTTCTTCAGGAGTTTTATGTTGTTTTACAAAGAAAATGCTTTTGCCAGCTATATGGTATTTAGTATAGGAAGGCTGTGAAAATAAAACCCCCCTGGTTTCAACAAGTAATCGTGACTCTATTATTCTTAATCTCCAATGGTGAAGCAGGCTCAGGAATAATGTTAATTTTGATTACTTATATCATTATATAATGATATAATAATTATATATAGAATATATTACTTATATATATTACATATATCATCTTAAGATATATGCACATTTCATAAAGAAAATAGGATGGGGGGGGGGAAAAAAAAGAGTGGTGTTCTTTAATATTCTTTTTCATTCACTTTTTCTTGTCCTAGATGATGAAGTCTGCTTATTTTGTATGAAGGATTGATTGCATTAAACTTAGTTTTATGACATGGTAATGCTTCAATTTCTTTCATCCACAGATTTCATTAAGTGATCTCTCTTTATGCTATTCTCTAGCACCAATTTTTAGATTCCTGTGAATTAGACTAAGTGAACTGTAGTAGTACCTTCAGCATTCTTAACTCTCTAACTACAGCTGTGCTGATTTCACATGGCTGAGGTGACCAAAAACCTTATGACACAGAGCAGTTTCTTATGACCAAACACATGTCTGAATTTATTGTGTATCATACATTAATGTGGTTTTTTTTACCTCAAGATTCATCACTTTTGCAAGTGAATATACTTGGGCTTTTTAAAGAGACATTACAGTTGAGCAAGAACTTGTCCTGAAGGAAAGATCCTGAGCAGTAGTTTTTTGGGGTTCAGAGCCAGAACATTTAAAGAGAGATCTAAATTTTCATCATCTAATCTTTCCAAGTGTCAGAAGTAAATTTCATGTTAACAAACCTTTCATAAACCTGTTTGTGGAGGAACAATGAACATTTATACAGCTACATCTCACAAAATCAGAGGGGAAACTTGGGTCAAATTCTAGCTTTTAAAAAACCACATTTAAAGTGGAGGTTATGTGGCAAATAAAAGGGAGGGAAGAAAGAATAATGCTAAATACATTACTTAAGACAAACTATATAATAGGTAAAAGGGACTGAGATAGGAAATGCCATGACAAGTATCCCAGTATGTCAGGGGTTGGAAGGGCCCTAGAAAGATCATCTGGTTCAACCCCCCTGCCAGAGCAGGATCACCTAGAGCAGCTCACACAGCAATGTGTCCAGGCAGCTCTGCAATGGCTCCAGACAAGGAGACTCCACAGGCTCCTGGGCAGCCTGGGCCAGTGCTCTGGCACCTGAACTGCAAACAAGTTTCTCCTTGTGTTAATACTAAACCTCCTGTGGTCCAACTTGCTCCCATTCCCTCTTGTCCTACCATTGGATGCCATTGAGCAGAGCCTGGCTCTCTCCTCCTGACACTCACCCTTCATTAAGTTTATGCATTAAACTACATTAAGGGAGACAGGAAATTTCTCTGCCAGCAGGTCTCTTTCAGTAAGAAAATAAACCGTAGATATTTAACAGAACTGCTGGTATGCCAGGAGTAGAGTGTTAGTTACCTTTGCTTGTTTCAAAAGCTCATGCCTGTGGCATCTCATCTTTTGTTGCTCATAGAAGGAAGAGTAAGTTTAGCAGAGCATGTCATGGTTCATAGAGTCATGGAATGCTCTGAGCTGCAAGGGACTCAAAAGGATCATCAAGTCCAACTCTTACCTCTGCCCAGGACAACCCTAAAATCACCCCATGTGTCTTAGAGCATTGTCCACATCAATTCTGTTAGGCTTGGTGCCATGACTCCTTCCCTGGGGAGCCTGTTCCAATGCTCCACTACCCTCTAGGTGAAGAACCTTTTCCTAATACCCAACCTAAATCTCCCCTGGCACAGTTTCATGCTGTTCCCTCAGGTCCTGTTGCTGGTCACCAGAGAGAAGAGATCAGCTCCTGTCCCTCTGCTTCCCCTCATCAGGAAGCTGTAGACTGGGTGAGGTCTCTTCTCAGTCTCCTCCATGCTGAACAAACCAAGTGACCTTAGCTACTCCTCATACAGCTCTAGACCCTTCACCATCTTTGTGGCCCTCCTCTGGACACTCTCCCAACAGCTTAACAGCCTTTTATTTCTCCACTTCTAGTTAGAGGTGGTCAGAAATTTTAGAGCAGTGAACTTGAAGAGGTTTTGCTTGTAACAAAACAAACTTTTGCCACGTTCACAAAGCCTCCAGCTCAAAGGAAGCTGCAGATACTCCTGCTGTCATCACTGAAACTGGCAAGAGTGCTGTTTTCCCTAAGTAGCTGCAACACCCTAAATTTCCTCTTCACTAGAAATTCCTGATTGGGTTGGATTTATTCCATGGTAGGCCAAATCAAAAGAGAAAGATCTTTCCAGTAATCTAGAAGCCCATGTATTCAGCATAAAGGACAGATTGGCATTGCCTCCTTAGTCCTGTATTTACAAAGCAACATATGTAAAGCTGAAGAAATTGGTTAGATTTCCAAGAGGAGAGTTAAATGACACACACACACTGCTTACCATGAGATAGGAACATCCAGCAACACAAATATCATCACCATCATGTCACAAAGCACTTCCTCTCAGTGCCTTGTTTGTGCCAATTCCTTAAGTGACCACTCCAGAGACATTTCATGGAAGTCCTTCCTAATTAACAAGGAATTGTTCAGAGCTGTGACTTTCCTGTCTGTGCTTATTGTGTTGATGAGGTGTGGGTACATGCTTCTGTTTATATTCATTACTTCAGAACCATGCTCTTGAATGTGCTGGCTCATTCACAGCCTTGCAAGGGTGGGAAGCATATGGTCTGGTGCCTGATTATAGCTTATTACTCAATTTATTGTGGACTCAGTGTCTTTGTAAGATGAAGGGGGATGGTTTTTCTCTAATACTATGGTTTTGTTTGTATATATATGTATGACCTACCAAATTTATCTGAAAGTCCTCAATAAAGAAAATATCCAGCACATTGGTCTGATTCACAGGACATTGCAGTTTGGTGTGTAGGGATGGGAACCTCACCTGATTCTCACAGAAGTCAATGAGATTTATTTCTGTAGACACAAATGTTTAGTGCAGCATAAACTAGGTGTTTTCACAGGCTGCAGCTGGGCATGGCACCCTTACAATAGTCTGTGTCTGCCTGGGCATTGTGAGTTTAAATAGTCTTCACTCTTAGGTCTGCTGCTAACAGATAGTGAACCATGATAAAGGCACAGCAACTGATATTGAAAACTGCATGAATTTATGTGCTGAGATCTGTCTGACATTGTTTTATTGGCCTTCTTTTGCTCACTTCAACTCCACCAAATGCAGAAATAATTAACAGTCATCTCCTGAAGGTTTCTTAATCCATCAATAGTTAGGATAGATCATAGAATCCTAGAATGGTTTGGGTTGGAAGGGACCTCTGGAGCTCATCTAGTCCAACCCCCCTGCAGTGGGGCACATGGCTTCTAAAACAGACTGTCAGGACCATGAAAATACTGTCCCAGGACCACAAAAATACTGTCCCAGGACCACAAAACCTGGTTTGTTCCAATGCAGTATTTCAAAATCCAGATCATGATCTGATCTCATGAAATGTAGGGAGACATAGTCTTGGAGAGTTAAACTTAAGTCTAGTAGAGATTTACAGCAGTGAATTTGAATCCAAACTTGGATGTGGTTGCAGGGATCTGGCTCATGCCAAGAACTGCCAGCAGCATGCTGTAGGATCCTAAAACCCCTTTTTAAATAATTCTGTGCAGTTGATAGTTGCCTTTTGTAGAAAATGATGGTGATTTCAGGACAATAGGCATCCTTCTGTCTCAGTAGTCAAAACCACTGCTTAGCATGGATGCATTGAGATGCATTCACTGAGCATGAAGTTGTTTTCATCTGTAGAAAATGCTAGAAAAGAATTCTGGGATAAGAAATGTGAAAGGGAGGGAGGGGGGCAGTAGAAATTCTTTATTCAGAGGCACAGACATGAGGTAGTGACACAGTCCATACCAAGAGGATACAAATACAGTGCATGTGGTGTATCTGTTCCCTGTTCAGAACAGAGTTTACAAACAAAGCCATTTGGAATTTTTCAGCCTCCTTTTTAAATCTAAACCATTCACTTCTGGAACAGCTTTTTTCTGATACTCCATTCATTCCTGTAGCATAAAACAGCCTACACCAAAGAATCATTTGCCTGCTGTAAAGGGATTGTATCCATCTAAGAAGCAGGGAGGCAGCAGATGCAGCATGGAGAGATAAACAGGACATAATCTGTGTTAAATATTCAAGCAAATAGAGATGATCAATACCTGTGACCTATTTCTTTTTGTTGAGTCATGGATAGGAATAATGCAACAGTATACAAGGACCTTATCAGTGAACCACTCACACAACTGCTATTTTGGGAGTCTGGGAATATAAACAGAGTTTATACATCCCATATATGCTTTTGCAGTGGAAATGCAGAGCTTACTTAGGAGCTACTGTAGGCTCAACTCTAGACTTTGGTAAGCCATGACCATCTCAAAATATTAAAACCAAACAAATAAAAACAAAAAATATGTAAACCATTCTTCTGTAGCTATATAAACTGTGCTTTTAAAAGGCTCCTTTTAAGCTTGAGAAGTTAGTGATCAATCCACTCAATGCAGTAGTGGATAGATGGATATAAGTGAGTATAGGTAAATAAGAACTGTTTTGCAGAAATGTTGATGAGAGAAGAGCTCAGTGCTTTTTTTTAGACTGTAAGAATAGTACATAATATGCTACAAGCAAAATTACATTCTGAGTAAATATAATCACTACTGGTTTGTGTTATCTGGAGGCTTTTGTGGCTGATTAGTCATTCTGCATGTTAAGTACTACAAGGTCAAGTATCAGAGTGACTGAGCACCATAGTTGCCATTGATTTTGTTCAGAGTGGCATGGGCAGATCATTTAGAGCTGTGTGAGTAATAATTTCTGTGATTCACTAGCAATTCTGAAAAATAAGAAACTCTCCAACTAGAAGCCACAGTGTTTTGTTGTTTTTTTTTCCCCCTAGTGAATAAATAGATAAGGACAACCAAAACATTTTGTCAAGCATCTTGGATAAAAGCAAAGAAAATTTAGGCTAAGAGGGCTGCATTCAAAGGAGCTTGTGGGATCAGTTCATAAAAGCTGGGAGGACTTGCTCCTCATATGTATTTTAGGTCTCCTGAGAGAGAAGAGCCTGAATTAAATCTCTTCTCTAAGCAAGTTCAAGAATCAGCTTAAGCCCAGGTTTTGGAGATAGAGCAGGAACATGGTAAGCATTGGGCCAGAGAATGTGGAATACATAACTGTACCTCCCCCAGACTTGCATGTTAACCTAAAATCACCCTAAAAAACCCATTTTTAATATTTTCTCCTATTTTTTTAAATATCATTTTAACCAAAACTGTTCCCATAGCTGCCTTTTAAAGTAGTTTTTTAGAGTTATATTTCAAAACCTTTTCCAAAACGTGATTAAATGTTTTTTACCCAGATCTAGTCTGATAACTCTACAGCTGGAGAGCACAGATCTTCCTTCCCAACAGCAACAATGTTGTGGAGGGCAAGAACTGGAAGAGTTTAGTCTGCCTTGCAATTCCAGAGCAAGATGCTCATATTAACAGCTAATAAAGACACTGCCTCTGAAAATGAAGAGTGGTGTTTTTTTACCTCTCTCTCATATGAATAATGTTTTATCAGTGAAATCACTCCCAGTTTGTCCAATCCACTAGGAAGACTACTAAAAGTCTTTTAGAACTAGCATCTATATGTGCTAGCAAACTTGGAATAAATTTCCATGTGTGAAAAGGAGCAAATGTAGAGAGCTGAACAGCACAGAGCTTTGTGCTGAGAGCATACAATAGTATCTCTTTCACCAGATGTGTGTGACTAAGCAGCCTCTTATTACTGGTTGCAGGATGCTAACTCCAGAAGAGGACATGAAAGCTATGGCCTTTAAATACAGATGGAGGGAAACAGTGCAGGAATTTGCAACATGGTAAACTGCATGGCAATAAAATCTCCTTTTCCTGGATTGCATCCTTCATAAAAGGAGGATGCTGTAGTAGGCTGTATAGTTTATTAGGAAGATGGTTCATGGAAAGAACCATTTCAAACTACCTGTAATGAAGTATGGGAATCCTCACTATGTGTGCAGCTATTTTGTATATGTGTTTATTCACATGAACTCTGAACAAAGCAGGGAAATTCCAGCTTCTTGCTTTTAGCACCACATAGATTGCTGGAACTTGGATTCCTTCAGTGTCAGAGCTTTAAGTCAGAAGACAGACAGGGAAAGGAAGATATGTTTTTTCCAAGTTTTACACTTTGTTTAGAAAAAAGTTTTCTAACCTGTGCTTTAGAATGTTTTGGTCATTTTTCCCATGAGACACTCTTGAATTAGAAGCAATGAATCAATAGGTAGAAGATTCTAGCTTTATTAAGCAAAATCACAAAACAAGGGCAGCTATTAATGCTCTTAAAATGTGAATTCATTGTGTGCCATGTCCCTCCTCCTTGCCCAGATGGCACAGGTGGTTGTTGGCCAGAAGAAATGAAGTGTGCACACTTTCTCTTTAAAACTGAGTGGGTGCTCGTAGTGTTAGCCAGTGACTTCTCCTGGAATGTCACAGTAAGGTTGAGCAGTGATAAATCATTTTAATCTGCTGTATTGTATACACTTGCCTGAACCACTTCTGCTTCAGAGGGGGAAATCTCTTTTTAAAAGCAGGAAAAGGCAGCTAATAACTTGAAAATCCAGCTTGTGCAGAGGCTCCTGATACAGCTATGGCTACTACCTTTCCGTGGCAATCAATTCCTTCTCTTGTCTGTTGTGACACATAGGTGAAAAACAGGCAGCAGAGCCAGATGATGCCGAGCTGGTGAGCCTCAGCAAAAGGCTGGTGGAGAATGCAGTGCTGAAGGCTGTGCAGCAGTATTTAGAAGAAACACAAAGCAAAAGCAGACAGACTGATGGAAGCCCTGTGCAAATGGAAGAAGCAGCAGCGAGCGGCAGTAAGAATGAGAGCGGCAATGATAACAGCAAGTGAGCACTGGGCAAAGAGCCTGGGAGCAAACATCCATCCCACTGAGGATAACCACAAAAACATGTCCCAGCTCCCTGCTGAAATTTGCTAAGTGGTGCTGGGTGACAGGCATTCTGCTTTGTGAGCCTCTTATCAAAAGTTTGTTCTGAATCGAAGGACGCTGTCTGCTGGCTTCCTAAGTGCTTGCACTGCTGAAGGTCTGTTGGATGCTGGGAGGGATGGACTATGGAGAAAAGAGAGAAGAATGGTGAAGCAGGCAGCTCCAGTCTTCACTTGCTTTTGACACCAGGAATCCCTTCCTTGCTTCTGAAGAGAAACTGAACCTTTTGGCATTTGCCTTTGGCCATGGAAGAGGCCATGCCCTAAGTGGAAGCGATGCCCTGTGCCCCAGGGCTGGCAGTGCTGCAGGGCTGCTCGCTCCGTGCTGGAGCACATGCTGTTTCCTAGTCAACAGCAGTCAGTTCCAGGCTAAAAATTACCACTACAGATACTATTACACAGTATGTAATACGACAGGAGTTTCTCTTCAGTGTGACACTGTACTTTTTGGTAGCATTTGTTGTTGTAAATTCTGTTTTATTTGATTTTTGACAAAGTACCTTTTGATAATAAAATAAATGAGTAAAATGCTGAGCACTTAATACTGTCCCAAGCAGAAATGAGCTCTTTATCTCCATGATTCTATGTGACATTAGTTGTTATAAAATGTATTATATTGTTCTTTTCCTCTAGGAAAGAGCCATGAAGCAGACTTTCTAAAGGAAGCTTTGCAAAGAGAAACACAGGCCCTGTTATCCAGACTGAATCAGATAAAGGAGCTGTTAGCCAGTCCTGAGATCCGCACCCAAATTAGCAAAGAACTCTTTCAAGACAGACACAACTCCAACAGGAAAAGTTGCTTGGACTCTGGATCTTCAGATGCATGAGTGTAAATTGCCATGGTGTAAAATCTCATCAAGTTGTTTTAAAGACAAAAAGAAAAAAATGCTTCAAGAAATTCTTAGCTGTTTCTTTTTTACTGACAATATGAATGGGTAGCAATGGCTTGGGAGGAATCATGCTGAAATACTTGCCCAGAAGGATTATACTTCATATTGATGAAGTATAGCCACTTGGAAAGACACTTGAATGTGCAGGTATATGTCATGACTCCAAAGCAGGAACATACTAGTTGCAAATAAATCTGAGCAAGCACTGTGCCCTTCCTTTATCATTGCAAATAACTCAGATTTTTCTTCCTTAGCAATGATATACAAATGTTAAAAAATCGATGCTTTTAAATACTTTAAAGTGTATATTTGGAAAAAAACCCACTCAATTATCTGCCTTTTGGATTTGTATGTTATTTTTTTTTTAAGCCTCACTTGAATACTTGTACAGATGCTGGCATGTTGTTTCTCCTGATGTTTACACTAATGTAAGAATGTTTTCAATTGCAGAATGAAATTCAGACTCCACTGATCTCAATGGCAGACTCTCCTGGGCTTTAATGGAGTCAGGATGCTGCAATTAAGAGTTCTGATGAACATAATAATATTCTTTGGGATAATATTTACCTTTTTACTTTTGTAGAGCAGTGGGGTTTGTCTTTTGGTTTTGATGTTTCTTCCATCTCTACCTTCTACTGCCTGGCTGGGCTATCTGTTTGCTCCCATTGTCCTCTCCACACACCTGTCAGATTCCCTGAAGCTTTGGATGTACAACAATTGCAGGAGTAGGTCCACAATTTGCTTTTTTTTCTTTTATAAGCATTGTTTAAAAATGCCTCTGGTTATAAAAGCTGTATAATAGTGTTGTGAGTGGTATCAGACTTGTGCTGTTAAAGCAGCTCTGTGTATATTCTTCATTGGTCTCAAGCACTGGTCATTTATCTCATGAGTCAGAGCTTATTTTTATTTCTCCTGTGATCTATAACAATATATTCTCAAATGTCTCATACATGCCATGTTCACAATAAAGTGGTGTGTTGTTTTTTTTCCCCTTGCACTCTATGTACATTTTCCACTATCATGGAAACTGATGTCTCCAAGCACAGGTGGTTATGGTGTAAGGATGCTCAGTTTGGTAGCTAGATGAATGTGCATCAAGGGTTTTTTTGTGGAAAGGAAAATAAATAGTGTTTCTGTGTTGACTGCAGGTGACACAGCTCTAAAAAAGGACTGGAGTTTAAGGTCAAATCCAAACACAATATCCAGATACACAGATACTGAGACCCACGTAGGAAAATGCCCTCTATCCTACTAATGGTCCCCCTGAAGTGAGTATGATGCTTTGAGTGGTAAAATACTACTTTATGGCAAGGTTTTACAATCTGGAAGTTAAGATTCAAGAGGCTTCATGTTATATATTTATAGAAGTTTCTAACTGTGAACACTTCTGTATGTGCTATTTTAGCCTAAAGGCCATGTGAGTGTGTCATGGATCACAGAGTGTCAGCCATGCTTCATTCTGGTGACAAGGATGATACTGTTGTCATTTTTATGTCAGTCTAGACATGACTCATATAGCCTTCTTAAAATTCTGATTTTGTAGAAGTCTTGAGAGATATCATACACATTTTTGTAGTCAGCAAGCAGGAAAAATAAAAGAGCAAAGCCACTGCACTCAGTAGAGCTTGTGAGTTGGAGTTTAGTAAGAACTCACATTTCCTTTCTAAATTCAGTTGTGTCCAAGAATATGCTCAGGAAATGAAGTGTAAGCTCAAACTTTTTCACTGCAGATGGAATACTACCTCCAGAGCCAGACACAGCCCCATGCAAGCCAGGAGAGAATCTGGTTACCTCAGGTGGTGCCTGGGAGCCTGAATCTTGAAGGTTGCTTCACTCTGCTTCTAGCCTGGGACTTTGTTTTGCAGAGTCTGTTTCAAAGCAGCCTGTGATGTGTCAGTGCCCTCTGCCTCTGCTCAGCTGGCAGTGGCATATTGGCTTGGCCTGAGAGAATAAGGGACTGGATCCCTGCTGTAGCTTCCAGCTGTTTCCATCCTTTGGGAGGAGGGGAGAAAGCTGTCACATCCCAAAGAGGTTGATGTCTTGGCAAACATCTCATCTGAGCTGCCAGAGGTCAGACGAGGGACTGGGTGGCTGTTTGCTGAACTCTTCATCTAGAGGTGATTCTTGTCTGATCCTGAGACCCAAAACCATCAGAGAGAAGCAGTTCCTGAGGGATGTATCCTCCCAGAACTAAGATGGAGAGTGGGTCAGCTGGGTGTTAGTGGGTAATTGGAGAAAGTAAGTGTTGTTTTAGCTTTATGAAAGTTGTTTTAAGTCATAGTCATGTTGTAATTTAATGTGAAAACCTTTTGGAGTTTCAGTTCCTCCATGAGCATTCACATAGTGCTGAGGGATAATCTCTGAAACTGATGAGGATGCATTTGCTTTCAAAGAGCTAATTAGTGCTGCACCATAATGTTCTCTAGAAATGCTTTGCACTTTTTGTTTTGGTTAAACAAAATCATGACATTGGCCTGGTTTCAGAGGCAAGGAGCCACACCATTCTGATGGGAAAGGAAACTGTTTGAACCCTAGAAACAGGAGCATGTTAATGCAGACATGTGTTTTCCTTTGCTGTTCCTTTGATCAATAGAGTTTCTGTTTAAGCAAGTTCTTAGTGTGCACTCATCTCCTCATTGATATTCTCCTCATGGTAAAGCTTTATAATGACAACATTTGTACTGAATGAGAATCAGTCCCAAGAGATGACTGGGCTGAGGAAGAAAACTCTCTCATAGAGGAGAGATAATTAGGATGGTACATGGGAAAACAAAAAGTGCTATGCCTACCATTCCTGGCACAGCAAAAAGGGCACCCTGCCATTGATAAGCAAATACTTCTGCAGCAAGAGGCTGGAGTTTGGCCTCTGGGTTCTGGTCTCTGCTCCCACTGCTGGTTACATCCTTTGTTTAAGTGACTCTGGGATGCAAAATGCATTAGCAGAGACTGGGCCGTGGAATTGTTTCATGCAAGGGACTCTCCTCATTGCTGGAAGGTAAAACTCCCTTTTTCTCCTGGTGATTAAGGATTAAACCCATCAAAAATGCAGAATTAGAGTAATTAAGAAGAGTTGATTAAGAAATGACACAGGAGATTTCAGCAGAAGCTTGTTTGAAGTAAAAGGAGGTTTTCTTTCAGATAAGAAAGGCAGAGATGTTTTCAGGTCAGGATTGACTCTAGAGATTCTGGTGGGCTTTTTAGCAAAATTACAATGTGAATTAAAAGTCAGGAAAAGTATTGCACTTTCAGAATCCTTTTGTTTTTAATTCCTTTGGGTTTTTTTCCCCAGCCATACATAGAACATGAGGCACTGAAACCCTCAGAGGAAGAAGAAAACTTGCTGATATAACTGAAGTTTAGTCCTAACTCAGACAACCAAAATGCAACAGAAAAATAATGCCAAGAAGAAATGCCAGCAGCTGCTGCTAAAATTCATAGAATAGACTCATTATGGTTGGAAAAGCCCTCTGAGATCATCAAGTCCAACCATCCACCCAACTCTACCATGCCCACCACTAAACCATGGCCCCAAGAACCATAGCTACACATTTCTTGAGCTCTTTCAGGGATGGTGACTGCACCAAAGGTAGCTGCCAGGATCAAAAAAAGGTGTAATCAGTCCAGATGTTTAGAAGAATAAAGGATGAAATGAAGGTGACTTTTAGAGGAGCAGAAAGCCGCAAAGAAACCCAAGCATGTGTTTGAAGCTCCTCTACTGACACATCACTGCATACATCTCCTGAACTTCAGTGTCCAGAAATCAAAGTGGACTAAGTAGTCAAATCCTTAAATGTAGCACAGACAACTACAGAAATTGGTTGCAAATAAGCTTAAATTCTGGGGTATGCCTGCTGCCAGCCCATGGAGCAGAGTGAGGAGCAGACCTNGGTGGATGTTGCATTGGGAGGCATCATTTAGCAGGTTGCTAGGGCTAGGATAAAGGTTGGACAGATGATCTTCAAGGTCTCTTCCAGCTGGAACTGTTCTATGATTCTATGACCTCCCTCCTCCAGAAACAAATGGATGACTGAATGCTTGCAGAGGGCTGAGCGTGGTGTGTGCAGCATGCAGCTGCTGGCTACATCACTTCATTCTTGTAAAGGAGAGGAAATTGGAATACAAGTCATGGGTAAGAAGAAATGAAATGTCTGTTCTTTGTGGAGGTAACATCAGCAAAGTTATTGAAGTTTACTAGAGAAAGACCCACTGCAAAACCAGGCAGCAGCATCAAGAACACACACTAATTAAATTAAAAGCTGCTTTACCATCATGCTCTAAAATGAGATGTGTGAAGACATAACTGCTAGATGAATTAAAAGGTGCTTTCCCATTGTGCTCTAAGATGAGCTGTGTCACTGCACCAGGGTGGCTAGCAGAAGGATTGCTAACAAGGGAATAAGTGGAGAATGGCTAAACCAATATTCTAAAGCTGCAAGGGTAAGGAAGGCATTCCAAAAGTGAAGGTTCAAAAAGGGAAAAGCAGATTAATTTTTAGTAATTCCAGGTATTCCTAACTTCACCTTTCCCAGCAGAAGAGGGCTAAGCACATGTAACTGGACATCACTATATTTAGTGAGTCACACATAGGCTATGCATGGAGAAGCCACAGATCAATTTGTGTCATTTTGTCTTGTTGCTGCCTTGTAACTGCAGATTACTGGAAGATCACTTTCATCTCTGGTGACTGCAGAGATGCTTCTTCATAATTATTCATTAAGCTTCTGGGTTTTTTTTACTCGTGTAGCACTTCTGGACTATCAGTGTGAATTAATCATTGATGATCATTAATAATTTACACTAGGAAGTCTGATAGAGAGGCTGGAGGCCATGAGATCAAAGGGAAGAAGGATCTTCACTGTAGTCAATGAAGTCCCCAGGGTGATGAAGAGAGACTAGAAGACCACCTATGGGGAATCTCCTGTCTTTATGAAGAAGAGCAATATGCTTTGCCAAGCTGGGTGAACAACCTACCCCATCAGCACAGGAAAAACTGGGCTGGGAAGGTGAACACAGATGGGTTCTAGCTCAAAATGTCCTGTGGCCTCTCTTTTGTATCAGTTTGGGCATCTTTAACTGGCACTAAGAGACTCTGCAAACAAGACATGCACAACTCTTCCAGCTGTAACTGTTCTATGATTCTATGAACTCAAAAGCATGAAATGATTGTTTCTTACATAATAAACATCAAAATGGGGATTTGACCAAATGCTAAGCTAAACATTAGCATATTCCTCATCTCAAAGTCTTTCTGCTGGCCAGGCAGACATTGGGCAGGAGGAATTTGGTCTGTTCTCCCTAGTGGAGAGTGATAGGACAAGGGGAAATGGTTGTAAACTGCCCCAGGGGAGGTTCAGGCTAGACATTAGGAGGAATTTCTTTGCTGCAAGGGTTGTGAGCCATTGGAACAGGCTGCCCAGGGAGGTGCTTGAGTCCCCATCCCTGGAGGTGTTTAAGAGCCAGGTGGATGTTGCATTGGGAGGCATCATTTAGCAGGTTGCTAGGGCTAGGACAAAGACTGGACTCGTGATCTTCAAGGTCTCTTCCAGCTGGAACTGTTCTATGATTCTATGAAAGGGGTCATTCTCCACAGTCCCCTGGGCTGGAGCTTCCCTGGTGCTGAGTTGCTTGCCTGTTATCCCCTCCACCAACACTAGTGCACTGACTGTGTGACCCAGTGTTTCCTGGCATGGTGATTTTGCATTGCTGAGCTCCTGCCACAATGTCTCACATCTTTCTCAGCAGCCTGAATCAGAGTTGTGCAAGGGAGACCATGTCAGAGCAGGACCTTGACTCCAGGGTAGGTGAGCAGCTAAGCCCCAGCTGGAGGGAGACTCATTACAGAGTGTCCTGCTTTGAGTTAGAAGAGAAGGAATTCTGTTCAGTGGTTTTACTTTTCAGCTCAGTCTCTTCTCAGTAACTGCACCTGCTGAAGCTCACAGCATGTTCTCACAGAGTGTCTGCTTCTAGCAGTGAGAACACTCCATGTTTAGATTAGTACCAAGGGTTGGGGTGCAGGCCATCATGGGCAGGCTTCACGAACACAGCTCCGGGGAGGGCTCCATCCACGCTCTTCCCAAGCGCTTTTTCCAAGTGCTGCTGGCTGCAAAGGCCAATTTGGGACAGACCAGAGCGGTTGCAAAAGGCACAGCACAAGGACTCCTCAGGAGGTAGAAGCTGCAAGACACGATTCTTTCTACGCTGTCTTTTCTCCTCCAGAGTGATCCTGCGTGCCTGCTCCAAACCATGGGCGGCATTCAAACTAGTGTGTGTGCAGAGCTGCTGAGTGGAGGCCAGAGGAGAGCAGTTCAGGGGAGCAATCTGGCCAAGGCTGAGCTGTTGTTTCAGGGAGTCCTTGCATCTCCTCTTCGGGGCTCCTCTCTTGCCACAGCCAGGGGCAAGTTGCCCATAGAGCATGAGCTTAGGCAGGCAGGAGTTCTTCATCCTGGAGCCGTGAGCTGCCCAACGCAGCTGCGTTCTCAGCAGCATGGCCTCAAGGCTTGGAATTGCTGCTTGTTCTAGGACACACGGATTAGTCCCAGCATCTGTCCAATGGATGTTTAGGATTGTCCGGAGACAGCGCTGCTGGAAGCGCTCCAAGAGTCGTAGGTGGTGGCGATAGATGAGCCATGCTTGGGAACCATAGAAAAGAGTAGACAGCACAATGGCTCTAGAAACACTGAGCTTTGGACTTTTCTTCAAGTGTTTATTTCACCAGACTCTTTGACAGAGTTTTCCCAAAGCACTCTATGCCTTTGCTAGCCTATTGTCTATCTCTCTGTCAATCTTACCATCCGAGGAGATGAGGCTGCCTAGGGGATTAAACTGTTGGACTGATTTAAGTTCTGAATTGCCAATGAGGATATGAGGACCAAGGGCACTGCTAAACCTTGTGTACCACATTGGAAATACAGAATGAAAGGTCACACCTATAGGACAAAGCAGACAATTCAGAAAGGGAAGAGGAGCTAAAACATGGCAGTAGGTTGCCTGTACCAGGGAGAAGAGCCTAGTCCTGGCTGCACATCCATGTTGTTCCTCCCCAGAGGAGCAGGGGCAAGCACTGGTGCTGAGGAAGGCCAGCCATGCCTCAGTGTGTGTTCAGCCAGGACCCTGGGCAGGCAGGGACAGTGTTGGCATGTGGGTCAGAGCATGATCCACAGGGCCCCAGTTGGTCCTTCCTGCACTACTTCACCCCACAATGCAGCTGGTGATGTAGCCACAGTTGTTGTGGGAGTTGTTCCCCATACCAGCAAACATTTCCATCCAAATATTACATAGCTTATGCATGAGTGGATTAATGTTGCTATTAATATTCTAGGCTCAAACTGGCCCTTGCAAGAATTAGAAAAAGGAGGTTTCAGGAGAGTGTTAGCTAAGGTTTGTTAATCATTATTCTTGAAAGGAACACCATAGCACTTGGCTCTGCCAAAATGTTTGTCATCTTTTTACCCTGTCTCCTTTTCTCACTCTAGAGAAAGCCAAGGAGATTGCTTTAGGCATGGTTGGCCCCAGAAGGTTAGAAACAGAGGCACAGGAAGCCTATGGCCAAAATCAAATGGAAACCTAGGGAGATGAACACAGAACACATGGATAAAATCTCCATATTGCACATAGTCTTTTCCTTTCTCTGATTTGCCTGGGAGTCATCATGCAGAGCTCCTCTGCTGGGAGCTATGCTGAATGGAAATGCTCATTTTTGGCTGGTTTGTGCAATTCATCCTTCACTATCCATGTTCTTTAGCTTTTTAGTTTAAAAATAAGCATGAGCCCAGCAGAGACCTAGCAGAGCATGGTGTGAACATGTTGCAGCAGCTGAGTTACACTCCCACGGCATTAAAGAAACTTCATACCCTACCAAGCCTTATCCTGAAAGTCATACAAATGAATTAAGAAGCTTCCGAAAGAAACCCTTTCTTAAACCAGAGGGAGAGAAGTTCAACAATGGGCTAGCTGCTCCCCAGGCTTTGTGTTTGCTGTGCACACAGACAGGCTAGGTTATGCACCAAGCAAAGGCTGAAGGCTCTCAATGTGATGACTACAGTTGAGTCTCATGCATGGTCATGTCAATCCTAGGCTCACATCAACCCTTGTATTCCCCCCACTTGCTACTGCAGCTGCAGAAGCTCATGTCACCTGTAGGACAAGAAGCACTGAGTGCACCATCAGCAAGTTTGCAGATGACACTAAGCTCTGGGGTGCTGGGTATAAGTTGGAGGGGCGAAATGTCATCCAGAAGGACCTGGACAAGCTGGAGAGGTGGGCCCAGGGGAACCTCAGGAGCTTCAACAAGACCAAGTGCAGGGTCCTGCACCTGGGGCAGAACAATCCCCACTATCAATCCAGGCTAGGGGATGAGATGATGGAGAGCAGCCCTGCAGAAAAGGCCTTGGGGTGCTGGTGGCTGAGAAGCTGCACATGAGCAAACAGTGCATGCTGGCAGCCCAGAAGCACAATGGCATCCTGGGCTGCAGCAAGAGAAGCGTGGCCAGCAGAGCCAGAGAGGTGATTGTGCCACTGCACTCTGCTCTGCTCACACCTCCTCTGCAATACTGGGTCCAGTTCTGGAGCCCTCAACACAGAAAGGACATGGAGCTGATGGAGCAGGTGCAGAGGAGGCCACGAGAATGCTCAGGGGCTGGAACACCTCTGCTCTGAGGACAGGCTGAGGGAGCTGGGATTGTTCAGCCTGGAGAAGAGAAGGCTTCAGGGGAACTACTAGTGACCTTCCAGGACCTAAAGGGAACTTCCAAGCAGGCTGCAGAGGGCCTGTTTGCAAAGGCCTGCAGGGAAAGGACAAGGGGCAATGGTTTTAAATTGGAGAAGAGTAGATTTAAACTGTATATTAGAAAGAAGTTCCTCCCCACGAGGGTGGTGGAACACTGGCCCAGGTTGCCCAGGGAGGTGGTTGAGTTCCCATCCCTGGAGGCATTCCAGGTGAGGCTTGCCAGGGCTCTGGGCAAGCTGATGTAGTTGGGGATGTCCCTGCCCAGTGCAGGGGGGTTGGACTAGATGAGCTCCAGAGGTCCCTTCCAACCCAAACCAGTCTAGGATTCTATGACATCCTGCCCAGAGTTGTTTAAAGACTGAAAATGCCATTGCTACCCAACTGAGGTGAATTCACCCAACAGGAAAAGCACCCAGGATTGGATGTTTACATTAACAGAAATAAAAGTAGACTTAGGCCAACAGTGAATGCTTTTAAGACTCTTGTTGTGAGCCTCTGGGATAAACACAATTAAACTAATGGCCAAGTAAACCTGTAAAGATATTTACAAGTCCATTCCACAAGTTACATTATTGCTTTTTATGAGCTCAGAAATCATTATGCATACAGTTATGCACGAATAAACAGCCCAGTTTTTAGGACAAGCAAAACAGCAGAGAAACCCAACATTTTTTGTCTGGTTTTGACTGTTTCCCTTCCTATAGCATTGCAGAACTAATTGAGAGTAGGAAATCTATGTTCTCTCTTAACAGATCAAATTGTAGTTGGCCTGAATAAACATATTATTTCAAATTAGAGATTTTCCCCATCTGCTTTAGTCATGGGAAGGTAAAAACTGAGTTAAAGCAGAGATCTGTGTTGCTGGCTTGTGAGAGCAGCCAACAGTGGCTGCTTGAACAGGGGCCACTGAGTGCTTTTCTCCCTGGCAGAGCCTCTCAGTTTCCAGCTATCAGGGATTTTGTGAGTGGGAGCTTGCATCTGAAACTGGAGGCTTTGATTACCAGCCTGCTTACCAAAACTGGAAGTTCTTTCCAAAGAGCAGAGAAGAGACATAAGAAGAGGATAATCAAAGACAATCGCAATTGTAAGTGAATTGATGAGCTAGAGAGAAACTCAGTCCTATTTAGCAATAATGAATTGAGTATTATTTAGTATAATCCCAGCTCTCACAGAAGAAGAGCTGGGCTGCCAAATGCTGAGTGTCTTGAGCTGCTCATATGCCCACATACTGTTGCCTATGAACCTGGCAAAGCATCAACCACACCATAGTACTTAGCATCCTGGAGCAAGCCTTGCCCAAAGCTCTTAAACACTGAGATGGCCAATCTGTCCTTTTGGTGCCATGCTGAGTCAGAAAGGTTTGACTGCTGTGGTAGCAGGTTGGTGGACCAACAACAGGCTGGTGGGCAGCTCTGTTTTTCAGAGGACACTGCAAATCCTCACCAGGTGAGAAGCCCAGAGGCTATGGCCAGCAGCTGAGGAGCAGTCAGGAGCTTCTGCCTGGCATGGACATGGTGCCACTAGCAACATCTCCTCACAGCTAAACACTTTGGGTGATTTACACCCTCCCAGGGCAAATGTAGTTCAGCTAGACCTGAGGTCAAAGGCAATACATAGTTCATGCATGATAGATTTGTGGCTGCACAAAATGAAGACCTGTTTTGAAAGGAAATGTGCTATTAGGTCAGAAGAAATGTTGCCTAAGTAATAATAACAATTTAAATGACACTTTTGCTTTCCACTTTGAGGGTGAAATAGCATTGCCACAGCTAGCAGAAGAGTCTGGATCTTCTCAATGCACCAGGCCTGCTAACTGGACAGGAAGTATTATTCATACTCCTTTTCTATTCTGCTCTTTTTTAACTCATATTCTCTTAAATTATGGTCTTTTGTGAATACTTGGCAACAGGCTAGATGCATGTTATTATTTGGTGCTTTGACAGCCAGGATCCTTTCACTGTACTGTGTTGCAGTAAGTGGCATCAGAAGAAGCTGATAGGACATAAAACAAACAGAAAGGGTTTGTCATGCAGCAGATAATCGACCTGTGGAACAAGCTGCAGAAGGATCTTGTTACTGGAAAATCTTTACATGGCTTAAAGGGACAAATAGAGGAGTACTTGGAGGGGTAACACACAGTGGATTGATATGGAAACCATTTCCACTCCAGGAAAGCCTCAACTGTGAAAGTATTTCTGTCTTTTAAAATATGTGATTATTCAAGCTTCTAATTCCACTAGGATGTAGAAGATGTGAGCTCTATTACCCTTCCTATCACAGTATGTCTGGTGTTGGAAGGGACCTAGAAAGATCATCTAGCCCAACCCCCCTGCCAGAGCAGGATCACCTTGGCTTTGGAAAGCCATAGACAGGAATAACATTGTTACCAAACTGCAATCAGATTAGGAATAAAAATATTATCACAGACTTGGGAAATTCAGGCTAGCCTATTAGATAGAGGTGAAAAGCTGTATTGTCTGGCATGATGATGTTTTCTTTTATATTCTCTATTTCTTTCCTAATAATTCCTACCATTCAGTTTAGCTTTTTGATCATTGCCCTGAACTAGCTGAAATTTTCAGAGAGCAGTGCTTGCAAGACCTTTTTCCTGGGTACTAATAGCTAATCTAGAGGCCATTAGGGTGAAGGTGTAATTAGAGTAGGTTTTGCATTACTTTGTGTTTATCAGGATTGAATTTCTTTAGCCACTGCTTTATTTCCTGATAGTCACACAAAATCTTTATACAGCTTTTGATGGATTTAGCTTGGGCTACAGTGAATAATTCAGTATCATCAGCAAAAAGTGTCTCCTAATGCTTCATGTTCTTTTCATGATCACTTACAAGCATTTCTGGAGTTCTACAGCTCTTCCATTTCCTATTCCTCTACTAATTTTATTCTCATAATTGCTTAGTTTCTTTAAGTCTCTTTGAGGAGAGACATTATTAAAATGGTTTGGGGATTAGCTCATCCTTAATTGTGTATTTGCTGATATCTTCAAATAGCTCCAACAGATTTTACTCTAAAAGCCAGGCAGATTCATTCTCTGTACCACAGATTTAAAGGGAAAAAATATTAAAAGTGCAGATTTGTCTCCCTGTAATTCTCTAAATTTCCCCAGGGATTTTATGTAATAGTGATGTCACATTTACCACTTCCCAGTTGTTGGGATTTGAGATAAGTTTATGCAATTAAATACATTTTGGACATTTCAAACCATCCTAGGAGTGAGTCAAGGAGGATTTTTCTGGTAGCTGGACTTCACTGTGTCTGTTTTGCTGCACTGATGTGGGAAATTCAGGCCAGTGGCTTTCATGGTGGGTACAGGGCACTTCCAATGGAAAGATTTTAATGGTTCTTGTATCAAAATATCCTGTATAAACTGTTAGCCCCTTTATCAGTACAAAGATATAAAAAAATCTGGTGTGTATTAGTTAATTTTGCTGTGTGAGAAGCTCAAATAGTTGAGCTTGGTGCAACTACCTACTCCTCAATGCAACAATAACCAGAAGAACCTTGACCTCCTCATCAGAAAGAGTATTTAGAATGGTTAGAGTTGGAAGGGACATTTAGAGTTCATCTAGTCCAACTCCCCTGCAGTAAGCATGAACACCTCTAACTAGATCAGGTTGCTCAGAGCCCTAAACAACCTGACCTGGAATGTTTCCAGGGATGAAGCATCTACCACATCTCTGGACAACATGTTCCAGAGCTTCCTCACCTTTACTGTGCAAAATTTCCTTCTTATGTCCAGTCTAAATCTCCCCTCCTTTAGCTTAAAGCCATTACCCCTTCTCCTATCATCCTTCAGCCTTCATCTTTCATCCTTCATGCAGGTGAATTTAAGGCAAAAACTCAGACACCAATTCATTGTAGGAAGGAGAAGAAGGGACATCTTCCAAGCATTTACAATAGCTTCAATCTAAACTTGTTCCCTCTTGGCTGTATTTAGATTTACACGATTTGAGGGGTAGGAAATAAGGATATGAGAGAGAGAATTTAACAATAAGATAAATGCTGCATGCTGAGGTTAGTCATGTTTCATACAATAATATTTCTGACCTTCAAACAAAACCCCCAAAAATCCTTGCTTTCAATTTTCTGTCCTACCAAAGCCATTTTGCACCATCTGGATTTGTGTTCCACTTTTCAGGCAGGAAATGTTTTCATTCCTGTTGCAGTGATCTCTCAAACTCAGTTACAATAATAATATTGCAGAAGTTCAACTAAATATTGAGCATCAAACACTGGATTGATTTGCATTCACTGATTCCATTTCCTTGAGGTGCAAATTGTTAGGTCTTCAGAAGGAGTTTGTTACAGCATTTTTCCTTCTGCTAGTGCTACAACAGAGCCAGAGTTCACCCCATGGCTTCATCCTGAACCTGCTAAGTGTAGTGGCAATGGTCCCTGCTATTTTAGCACTGTGGAAATCAAATGGAAAGACTCAAGGTCTCATCAGCCTTCTGAGGGATGTGCCAAGAGAAATAGATGCTGTGATCTAATTTAAGTCTTCATGCAAAACTCAGCACTGGAGAAGACCTTTGGCACATAGCAATAGAGTTTTATTGATTTGAGTTTATTCTAGGTTAGGAGAAATCTACCTGGAAATGTGCCTTTAGGATTATGTTTGCCACAATGACAGAGAAACAGAATTATCCAGACAAAGTTTTCATGTATATTTAGAAATAGTCCACATCATAAATATCCTTATTTGCAAGAGAACCAATGTTTGAACTTTGATTCACAGGATATGTCATCTTAATATTTAAAATACATTTAAAAGGAATGCAACAGGTGTCCTGATTGATAGCACAACTGCCATTGATAAGTAATCCTGGAAAATCCTCTTAGAGATAACAGCAGGTGTTTAGATAAGCAACTAAAGAAGTACCTAAACCTTGTGCCTGGAGTAGTACAAACTTTCCCTTAAGATTACTGGGATCTCTTGTTTCTGCTTGGGCTGAAAATACTTTGGGAAGAGTTCAAACACAGTTATGCAGCAGTTGCAGTCCTAGCAGCATCTGTGAAACACAGAACCAAATACTAACCCCCAAATTAAAAGAAGTCTTGTAAAAATCCCATTAAAAAGTTTGTTTGACATCAATTAGCATTTTGAAATGAAAATCTGACATGGAAACCTTCCTTTGAGGAAAACCTGCTCACATCTTTCTTTTTCTTGGAATGATCTTTCTTCCCTTGGAGAAATGCTGAGAACACCAAGAAACACACCTAGGTTCTCCACAGGTTTTTCCAGCTGGAGGGCTTTGTTCAGCTAAAATATTTGTGATCTCTTAAGCATCATCTGATGTCCTTTCTTTGGCTGCAGCATGAGTCCTCTTCTGGCCTTCTAAATCAAGTTTTAGAGACATGCTTGTCTACAGCTCTCATTTGCAATGCCAGGGGCAATTTAATTGCTCAATACTTTCATTAGTCTCCTATCGATCAGTTCCTTTTCCTCCCTGCTCTGCACAGAAAGGCACATTTCCTTTTGCTATTTAGTAGAACCATCTTACTTACTGTTTCTTTGTCATTTTGATAGTNGAGGGGCCCACAACTGGACACAGCATTCCAGGGGAGGCCTCCCCAGGGCACAGGAGAGGGGAGAAGAACCTCTCTGGCTCTGCTGGCCACGCTCCTCTTCATGCATCCTAGGATGCCATTGGCCTCTTGGCCACAAGGGCACATTGCTGGCTCAGTGCTGTTTCACGCCATTAGTTATTAGAAAGGGCTCAGAAAGTGCATCTCCATATCTGACTTGGCCATGCTGATTCTCATGTAATAGAATAATCATTTTAAGAAACTTGGGGGGACAACCTAAACGTTCCAAAATCTGCCATAGACTATTTCTGCTCACAGTATCAAAAGCCTTGGTGAGATCAAGTTTCTATAGAAAAGAAACACATTCTCTGTGTTTTTCACAGCTGGACACAACCTGCCACAAGTATCTAGGAGTTTAGGAACATCTGGCACCCACCCTAAGTCACTTCATTGTATGGAAAGAGCTGAGATGAAAAGGCATTCTTCAGCCATCATTTTTCACTGTTTTGTTTGGTTGGTTTGTTTTGTTTGTAGGTTGTTGTTTTTTTTTAATACGAGAAGAGTAATTAAAATCTCAAACTCATTTTAGCTTTGTGTTTATGTTGAAAACCTTGCCAGTCTGTCAACAGTGAAGAGTTTGTTATTTTTCAGTCAAAATATTGTTTTAAAACAGAAGGAAGAAGTAAAGCACAGAGAGAAAACTTCACACAGAACTGGTGACTTTCACTCTGAAACATTTTAGAGAAGAATTATATCATAAAGAGATGTAGTTTCCTCTTAGGCATGTTGATAAGACAAGGTTTGTAGCTAGAGTTGATCTTCTTACTGAATGAAAGATCTTAGCTGAAAAAAGATGAGGGTTTGGATCCATAAACCCTCTTCCCAGCTTCTGAAGGATCTGAAGAGTTGAGGATTGTTTAATTTGCTTATCTATTGCCTCTATTACTATTACTTTTCTTGGAGAAGCCCCCAGACTGCCTCCTCTCCTTAAGATGCCTCAGCTTGAACATTCAGCAACTCCTTTGAAAAACAGGGTTGTGGAAGATGGAAAATAGGCACAGTAAAAGGGATTAGCCATCTAAATAGCCTAGTTACAAAGACACAGTTAAGCTAAATTGTATCTTCTTTAATTTCATGCTCCTTATTAACTTCTGAAGGAGCTTGGCAAATATATCCAAGGGCAGGGTTTGGTTTTTGAAGTGTAAATTGACCTCTCCCCATCCCAGTTGAAAGCTCTAGAGTAGCAATTTGCAAAACCTAAGAGTATTTCTTTTCACACTGCTGTGGTAATATATTCCATGAATCCCATCTGCAGTGGCAGTGTTCTTGCTGCTCACCAAGCAGTTAAGCACACCAGGAATCCATCCCAGCCATCACCCCTCTGGAGCTAATGTTGATTCCTTTGAAGCTGGTGGGAAGAAAAATGAGAAATTCACCTGAAGTTTCAGTGGAATCTGTGAAAGGTGAGATGAAAAACATCTAGAAATGTCCCTAGTGCCAAATGGCCTAATGAAGGTTGTTGCTTTTGTAATTGCCACTTCATTAGACATGGAATGGATTTCATGCCTGGAGAATTTGAAGTAACAACCTAGCAAATGTACAGCCAAGGACATGCTTTCTTTTCTCTCTTCTGCTGAAACTGCATGTTGTGACAGCATTTCTGAACAGCTAGAGGATCATTGCTGTGGTTTATTGAAAGAAAGTTAGCTCCTCCACCATTGAATGTCTTCTCCACAGAAATCTACACTTGAGGCTGTGTGGATGAAGATGTTCCAGCATGATAATAATTTCATTGCAATCATTCATTAAAAAAAAACCTCTTTCATGCTTCTCTGAAAAGAAGAAGTAGGCAGGAAATGGAGATCAAATCAAGATGCATGTTCTAACTTCTTAGGGACGTGGTTTAATGGCATGGTGGAGACAAGTAGATGGTTGGACAGTGATGATCTTAGAGGTCTCTTCCAACCTTAATGATTCTGTGATTCTGTAATCCTCTTAAAAGAAAAAGCTCTTGAAACACCTCTTATGACTCTTTGAAAATACAGAACTGACTAAAAAGGCAAAGGTTTGTATTATTGCTTCCTATAGTGAGAAACACCAAACATCTGATCATACCTAATGCTTCAGCACCTGCAATTATCTAAGCTGCTGAGACCATTAATATTCAGCAATTTTGCTTCTCTTTCCCTTTAGCTGCTCTCAGTTCCCCAATGGCCATGAGCTGCTGACAAGCTTTGTCTCTTCTAGCTGCCAGCCCATCTTCTTCCTCCACTAGCTCCTTGCAGCCAGTGACTCTCCATCAGGTCTGGGCTGGCCAAGAGGGAGGGGAGGATGCTGTTCCTGTGCAGTGTGAGCAGAAAACCTCACCCTGCAACACTCAAACAGTATATTTGGGTCAGCAAGGCACACAATCAGCTCTGCACATCAGCTCACAGCTGCTTGGAGCAGCAGGACTTACAATGCAGGAGGACAAAGGACTTTCCAGAGACTGAAGGAAACAGAGTGTAGTGTGTGGAGCACAGCAGGACTTTGATGTCCTTGGAAAAAAAGCTTAAAATACTTTCTGAGACATACCAGATAGGTCAAGGTGGGGTTAGTCTTGTTTGCCAAAAAGGCAGTTTGTTACATTTTGATCTTGTGAAAATCACTTGTAACATTCACAGATTTTGCTGAGTACAAACTGTGTCACTGAGCTTTCCTTACTCATTAGTGTTTCCCACACTGAATTGCTGTCATATTTGTCTTACTTTTTCTCCCTGAATGAAACCCAGAATAACCTATTATGAATATGCTCCTAACAGCTAGCAAAACCCCATGCTCTGTGACCCCCTGATTGACTTTCTGGGGAAGCTAGCAGGAAAAGGGAGTGAGGAACAGGAATGAGGATGCTTTCCCTGCTCCAGGAGCGAGGAAGCAAGGTTCAATTAGAAAATGCTGAAAGCCTCATGGGCAACATCTCTGCTGAGGCTGGTGTCAGCACACAGCAAGTCCCTGAGGCTAGAGCAGGGGAAAGGAGAAGCAAGCTGGGCTGATTGGTGTTGCCTCCTTGTAGCCTAATTGCATGGAAATGTTTTGGGAACACAAAGCTGCCATTACCCATGGTGCTGGCCCATGCTTGAAAGCAGGCAGGAATGCCTCTTTAACCAAGCCCAGGATTTCTCTGTGGCTGCTGGAAGATAAGCTTTTTCTAACCCTGAGAGACCAGCCTTTGGCAATTTGTCCATCCACAGAAGGCATCTGCATCAGTAAGGATCATCTGCAGGCAAGGACAGGTGGGACCCTAACTGTGCATGGCAGGGCTGGTGCTTCCACCACAGAGAGCTGCCAAGTGACTCCTCTGGCATCTTTAGTTCCTTAATGAGGAGCAATGATTGTTGGAGGTGCCTGGAGAGCTCAGCTAACATCTGGCCTTTTCTGCCCCTGAACCACCACCATTTCTTATCAGCAAAGCTCTGCTCTTTGATAACTGACCTGCTGCCTTCTCCACTTGTCCCTGCTGACCTTACCCCAGAAAGACTCTCCCTCCATCAACCCAGTGTTACCTCAAGTGCCAGCTGCCTGCCAGCTCCATGGGCATGCTGCAGCCCATCCACCCTTGTTCCCTGGCCTGGAAGGGACTCCAGGGGCTCTGGGCTACCTACACCTGATCTTTGGCATCTCCTGCTCAGTGGTTTGTCTCTTCAGGAAGAGATTACTTTGCTCATGTTGCTTTTTGAGGGGAAAATCTCTTTGTGTTTTGCTTGCTTTGAATTTCCCCCTTCAACTCCCCACCAAGGCATTTCAGCAGCAGTGCTGCTTTCCCACACACAGCCTGTCTGGAAAAGACCCTGGGATTAAGGTAGGGAAAATGTGGCCCTGATTTTCTCCAGCCTGCCAAGTCCACTGTTACTGGGGAGAGACAGAGTAGTCACTGGCTGCATGCAAATTTAATTGTGAGGCTTTTGAATGGATTTAAAGGGGTTTAGCAATTGCAAAGCAGCTTTCACACATCTCTCAGCTGCAGAGTGGTTAGACCTCCATGGAGAATTTGACTTTTCACAAACTAGCTTTGTTGGTTTGTTTATGCAAGGATCTAGGTATTTTGGGTGCTCAGGAAGCTTTAAAGCATTATTGGCTGCAAAGCAAAAGGACCTGGTTGTTGGCCTAGGGCAGAGGGAATAGCTGATCTGCCTGATAAAATCAGTCTATTCAAAATTAAATCACAGCCTTGGGCTTGCCACAAAAAGTGCTCTTCCTGATCATCTCATAGCTCCAAAGGAAAGCCTGTGCTGCAGGATAAAGACTCTGCACAGAAATTAAGTAGCTCTTACCTGGAGGCAGAGAACAATTAGATCACAGCCAGCCCCAAGATATTAAACCAGTTCAGTCCCCTAAAGTCTTCAGCAATGACAAGAGCTGCAGGGAAAATGTCCTTCTTGGCAGCCACTGCCTCAGATGTGCACATGCTGCACAGCCCCTGTATAATTGCTGCTTCACACTGGCTGCTCCATTTTCTTCCCAGGATAGCATCTCACTGGATTTGTCTGAGAGGATCAAGTTATCTTTGTATAACTCTAATAGTTTGTTGTGGGTTGTTTTTTTTTTCATTCTGGGCTTATCTCTCACAGCCACACAGAGTCTGGCAGCTGCACTGACCTTTGATACTTTTATTACTGCTCAACCCTGAGGTAGCCCTCATACCATTTAAAAAATATAAATACACTGTTCCAAGGAAGGAGCACACCAGATTAAAAAGTGCTGTGCCAGGAGAATAGTTGGATCAAGGTTAATGAGCTACTCAATTATGATCAGAGAGAACCTACATGTGTAAGGACATAGGTGACTTTATTGATCTCAGCCTGGCAGAGCTCTACACTCTCCCCTGGTATCACCAGAAATAAAAGCCAACTCAACACTGGAAATGACAATGTTGAAAAGTTAAAACAGCAGAGCATTCAACCCCTGACATTTTCCATTATCTTTCCTTCAATAAAACATGGCTTTGCATGGAGGAGGCTGCAGGAGAAGGGAGAACACTGTGGATAGAAAGAGTGACATCTTCCACAGCATTTGCAGGCAGGCAAATCCACTGCACTCTGCTCTGGTGAGACCTCCTCTGCAATACTGGGTCCAGTTCTGGAGCCCTCAACACAGAAAGGACATGGAGCTGATGGAGCAGGTGCAGAGGAGGCCACGAGAATGCTCAGGGGCTGCAACACCTCTGCTCTGAGGACAGGCTGAGGGAGCTGGCATTGTTCAGCCTGGAGAAGAGAAGACTTCAGGGGACCTACTAGTGACCTTCCAGTACCTAAAGGGAACTTCCAAGCAGGCTGCAGAGGGCCTGTTTGCAAAGGCCTGGAGGGAAAGGACAAGGGGCAATGGTTTTAAATTGGAGAGTAGATTTAAACTGTATATTAGAAAGAAGTTGCTCCCCACGAGGGTGGTGGAACACTGGCCCAGGTTGCCCAGGGAGGTGGTTGAGTTCCCATCCCTGGAGGCATTGCAGGTGAGGCTTGCCAGGGCTCTGGGCAAGCTGCTCTAGTTGGGGATGTCCCTGCCCACTGCAGGGGGGTTGGACTAGATGAGCTCCAGAGGTCCCTTCCAACCCAAACCATTCTAGGATTCTATGAAATTGTGGTATTGCTTCTGTTCATCAGGGCACCAAACAGCTCCCTGCTGGTGCTACCTGCTCTCCTCACACCACACAGGCTCCCACAGCACAATAGGTTTCTCCAGCACCCATCTGGAAGCTGGGACAGGGGTGGCTGGGGAAGAGGAGGAGGAGGCTCAATAGGAAGGGTTATTCCTCTCCAGTGTCTCCCAGATGTATGTGGGAGATGCTGAAATCATGTGGCTTAGCCCACAGGGGTTGAAGTACTGAATCCCTTTTGAACTTTTGAATAATCTTGATGTAAAAAGCAGCTTGGAGCATCTTAGTCTGAGACCTTTTCAGCTTCTCTCTGGAGTTGTAGCATTTGCAGGGCTTTACTTCAGGATTCAGAAAGGTGCAGTTTTTCTGTGACTGTTGAACAAACTGTAGTGCACAATTACCTACAAATTGCCATCAGATGGATGCTGATTACAGTAAATAAGAACTGAAAAGATTGTACAGAAGCAACTTGAAAGCAACAAAAATGAAGCTCATTTATGTTTCCTCAGCCTGCCTTCAGTAGCTTTGTTGCCTGTACACTACATATTCTGCCCTGATTGAAATTCAAATTACTCTGCATGTGGGAAGGTCTAGTGAGAACTAAGGATCCCCTTCCTCTGCAGATTTGGGAGTCTTACATTTCCAAGGAGGTATTTAGCCAAAAGGCAGCTTGTCAAGCCAAGCAGCCTGACCTGAGCAAAGGAAGAAGTACTTGAGCAAAGGGAAAGCTTCACTACAGGATTTGGGCAGAGGGAGACCCTTGCCCCCAGCCCATCTGTTCCTTCACAAAACTCTCTGTGTTAGCACTGCTTGAATGGATTAGACAGGCACCCTGGTGAGGAAGTGTGAGGGAAAGACACAAGAAATGAGCCTCATGTTCAGCATGTGTAACTCAGCAGGCTTCCTATCTGCAATTAGCCCTTTTTAGAGCATTGCTGCTCCAGCACAGCAGAGCCTGAACTGAGAGCCACTAACACCTTTGTTTTTTTTTCTCTCTCAGTTGCTCGCTATGAAATTGCAGTGATGTGGTATGAGGAAAGGGCTAGTGTCACACAATCACAGAATCATTAAGGTTGGAAGAGACCTCTAAGATCATCAAGTCCAACCATACCTAGCACTACTATACCACTAAACCATGGTCCTAAGGAGAATATCTATACATTTCTTAAGCACCTCCAGGGATGGTGACTCCAGCACCTCCCTGGGAAGCCTGTACCAATACTTAACAACACTTTCAGTGAAGAAATTCCTCCTTATATCCAATCTAAACCTCCCCTGGTACAACTTGAAGCCATTTCCTCTTGTCCTCTCACTGTTGACCCTGGAGAAGAGACCTACCCCCATCTCACTCCAACCTCCTAGCAGGGAGTTGATAAGATCTCCCCTGAGCCTCTTCTTCTCTAGACTAAACACTGATGGAAGCACTGAGATGCATCTGCAAAATAGGAGGAAATTTCATGCTTCCAAAGCAGAGGAGGCAAGAGAGCAAAAAGGCAATGGCTCCCACCACCCACTTCAGCAGTGAGGGGTGTCTGGAGAAAGTGGATGCTCTTTACTATTTACAGTGCAGATTGTGAGAGAAGAGAAAGTTCACAGGTCGCAGTAAGGGAAACACAAAGCTCTTTCTGTCCTATGAAGTGTAAGGAATGTGTTTGAAAAGTCACTCATCCCTAAAGAGTTTTTCACAGGTACTTAGCCCATTATCTTCCTGCCTCTAGAAGACACTTCCAACTAACCTATGCAGTGGGCAAAGAAGAAACAGCACAATTAGAGAGCAATAGTGAGAGACTGTTTAATTCAACACTTTCCCTCTTGCACAGAAAAAAGTTGTGTGAGGTTTTTTTTCCCTTTCACCCTTTGATTTTCAATGATTGATGCAATAAATTAGCAGTAATTCGACTCTGTAGGTTTGCATTCCTCCTCAGCCTCTAATTAGCAATGTAGCACCACCAGCCTGGCTCCCGAGTGCTGGGAGAGAACGTTATCCTGGGGCATGCTGCATCCTCCCCAGGAAGGTTTGTGGCAGCCATGGCCTCCCCTTTGAGAGGAGAGAATACCACAGAGGTTTCCTCTGCAGAGCCTGAAGGAGTATTTCTTTTTGTCAGGGCTTACAGTTAAGTCTCCTGATCTCATTCAAGGAATGGAGCTTTCTGGCTACAGCATCTCCCCTGGGACCTGATCTCTCCCTCCCTCCCTCCTCCTCTTTCACAGCTGTCTGCAGCCACCTTGGTGGTGAGGGAAACACTGAAAATGTGAGGAAATATAAGACTGTGGCAGACACCCTTGGGCAAAAAGATCTCTGAAAGCTGTGAATGTGTCTTGACTAATGGTAATTGTCTTTACTGACTACTCCAATTTGAAGTGACAGCTTTTAAAACACCTTTTGGATCTGACTGCAAGGTGGCATGAGCTGTGTTTTTTTTCCTTTTGGGTCATGACAAAAGCAGGAGCAACCTGGTGAATAGGAAGTTCAGTCCTGACTCAGACTCCAGAGCATGGTCATGCTAGAAATGAACCTATTAACAAAGCCTGAGGTGTGTGAGATGCCCAAATACAGATGTTCCTGCCTCTCTTCTGAAGGTGAGTAGAACATCTTCATGTATAAGAAATAGGGTTTTCTCTTTCTTCTTATGATCAGTTTCCTAGACCATAAGTGCTCTAGGAACCTGCAGCTTGTGAAGAAAAGACTTTTGTGAGCTCTCTTTCAGCAGGATCATTCTTTCCTCTCAGATTTAGAGGAGAAGTCAAATCACCCCATAGGGAGAGCTCTACACAATATCCTTGTGCAATTTATATTTGCCTATTTGGTTTTCATTATTTAGCTATTTTCACACATGGATTTTATCCTGTGGTTATGACCTTTGTCCCATAGAGAAAAGTATCCTTGTACTTATCTCAACTGCAGCTGTCATTTCTTTCTTACTACTTCTCCTGTCAGTGTCTTCCTCCAACATGCCTCAATGATCCCAACACTTGTTCCCAACTCATGCTCAGTATGTGCCTTTCTCCCTTGGATGCTTCTGTGTTAATGAGCAACAGAGGTTATACTCTGCAGCACTGATGGTTCTGCAAGTGCTGGGCAGCCACTGGTGCCCCTATCACACCTAATGCTAGCAGGAAAGCAAGGAGAGCAGCAAAGGCTTCCCTCATGCCACTAGAGGAGGAGGAGGTGATGCAGTGGCATAAGGGACTTTCTTTGCTGACCTGGAAGATCCCTGACATTCGTCAGCAAGTGTCCTAGAAATAGAAAGGAAGGGCCAACTGGATAAATGGATATACCTGGATGGGAATGTTGTGGTTTTATGCCATAAAAGGTCTCTATGAAAGACTGTATTTTAAATTAATATATCCTTTATAATTAATCTCATTCCTTTAAATTAATTATTTTTAATTAATTAATTAAAATTAAATTAATGTAATGATGCTCTGAAGGGCCAGGGCAGAATTTGATGAGCAGGATGGTATCTCCATTAGATATCATACTGATGGAAGCCTATTTAACCTAAGGCATTTGAAGGCCCATACTAAGCCCATGGTAGATCTTTAATCAATCTCTCTCTGGGCAGTAACTTTGGCTTTTATTGGCATGCTGTGGTCAGGTTAGCTTTGTCTACACTAATTAAAGAGAAAATTCCACATTAAAAGAGCTTCATTTGATGATCTGACATAAACTGAGAGTGAAAGAAGATGGGAAAGAAGAACCATGGTGCTCCCATTCTTCATCCTGCCTTGCTCTGGAAAGAGGTGTGTGGGACATTGGCACACACACTATAGCAGCCTATTTAACCTCAGCCCTCTCTGCTGAGTTTCTCTCTGCTGAGAAGCAGAGTCAGGTTGTGAGTGCAGCCCTGAGGGACTTTGCCTTGCACCACTTTAAAGCCTAAGACAGATGAGTGTGACAGCAGTGATGAGGTTAGAATTTTAGGGTGGGTATTCTTAGTGCCAAAAGAGAGAAATAATAAGCAATTTTCAGTTTCTCTACTTCTAAACCAAGTCCAGTCTTTTGATGTATTCCAGGACAGCCAAAAAATGTGCAATAAAGAAAGAAATGAGATTTCTGGATATTAAACTTGTGTAAAATGGAATACTTCAATACCAGAAACAGAGCAGAAGAGGAAATGTTGGGTTTGTGTTTTTTTTTTTAGTTTCTAGGTGAGTCAGGCATTCATTTATCTTGTTGAAGATGAGTGAGAAATGTCACCAAAGTGACTTTCAAGTTCAACTGAGTAGGTCCCAAAATGTCTTAGGTGGAAAAATACTTCTCATATACACAAAGACCCCTGACCATTGATTATCTGAGTGTCAGGAGCAGCAATAGGACCCATACCAAGTCTTGGTTTCATAGGACCTTTTCCTATACATCTATCCACAAAGGCATTTTGTCTACCAATGTAGCTTGCCAGCTCAGCCCATGCTCATGCAACTGATTCACAGTGATTTTCCTCTGTGCAAAGTCAAGAAAATAATTCCAGCTTTATAAAGAGCCCAGGGCTAAAGGTACATACATATTCTAAATGAGAAAGAGTAGGGGCAGATGGGATATATAAGATATTTAATACAAACTTTGGCATACAACAAAAAAAAATACACTTCAAGAATCCACCATGAACCTGGTGGAGTTTGATGCTGCTAGACTGTAGCCAAGCTGTGGACTATCCTTAGTAGCACAGAAGGAAATAAAGACTATTTTTGGTTAAAATGAGTGAAAGAAGTCTAGTCAGTTCACATCTATTCCTTAACTAGACTCATTAAAGCTGTTACTTTCCCCATGAGAACAGAGTTTCCCAGCAAATCCAAATGCTAGGACCACTGATTTGCTCTTGTCTTGCCAAAATACTAATTCATGATTATTTAGTCTGTTGTAATAGTACCCAGTATTGCTTCTCAGTGGAAAGCCATAATATATATATGCATTAAAATGTGAACAAGAGCTTATTCTCTTAGAGGAAAATACAGTATGGGATTCATCCTTTTAGAAAGCCATAATGTGAAGCTTTTC
Source organism: Bucco capensis (assembly GCA_013396975.1). NCBI lineage: Eukaryota > Metazoa > Chordata > Aves > Piciformes > Bucconidae > Bucco > Bucco capensis. The sequence goes on along the minus strand of VWZO01013357.1, from coordinate 14,102 downwards.
TTTCATTGGTGTTGCTAATTGAAAGCTCCTTTCTGGAAGCAGGAACATTGTCACCTTTCAGGGTTTACAACAGAATCTATAACCATAGAGACTATAACAATATCTCCTCACAAATAGTCTATCTATTTTTATCTGCTATACTTAGTATCCTGAGCTATTGGGTTATAGAACAATTTAAGGTGGGAGAAGTCCCTGGAGCAGCTTAACTTGGATCAGGCTGTTTAGAGCTTTGTGTAATCTGGTTGTGAACATCTCTAAGGATGCAGAGTCCACAACCCTTCTCTGCAAGAGGTTAACAGATGATCTGAATCTAAAGAGGATCAGGTGAAATTGTGTTGTCATTTATCATTTGCCCTCAGCTCCACCATGGCTTTGTCAGTGTGATGTGCAGCATTCCATGAAGGTGTTTTAGCTTTTCTCTGTGGTCCTGGAGCCAGAGCATCTTTGCTGTTCTTCAACATCCTCCTCAGTCAATGGTAGATAGATGCCATCAGATGAATTGGTGCCATGACACTGGGCAGCAGCTAGACACACAGACCTAGGCCTGGTTACTTTCTTCTCCATGTTCCTGTGCTAAACTGAGCCATTTCAGCTAGCAGGTTCAGTGCAAAGGGAGGTTGCTGTTGTCTGATGCTAAACTGTGGAGTTTTTGCCCAGGCCATGAGAAAACATGACTTTGTTTTTGAAGTGTTAGAATTAGAATCTACTTCTCAGCCTGTGAGCTGCAGATCTGAGATGATCAGTGCAGTTATGACCCTGTGGTCCCACATGTTCTGGCCCAGAGGAGTAGCTCCTCTTCACAACCCTGCTTATGTTTGCTGGCAATGTTTGTCAGCTGTAGGAAGCAAATCTATTGTTGCTGCAGAATATATGCTCCCTGAATAATGTGGCAATAGATGTAAGAAATCCCACTGTGCTTTACTAACACCATGATTCAGGAAAGCCACCTGGATCTTCTGATTAAAATACTGATGAGCCTGGTGAATTAATGCAGTGCTGGTACAGCATTGCCTTCCAGCATTTAGCATGTCTGCTGTGCCTGGTGTATTTACAGGGGGCTAATCCCCAGACTTACAAAGGAAACTGAATTCCCTGGGGCTGGGTGTGTGTGTGATTTTTTTTGTTATTCTTATTTGTTTGTTTTTTTTAATGAGAGCTGCTGAATGTGATGAAAACAACTGTCTGTACCTGCAGGCTGGGGAGGCACAGAGTGCTTTGCCTTTCCTCTCCAGGTGTGAGCAGCTTGCAGCCAGCAGGGTCCCTGCTAACTGACCTCCCTCACTCTGTGCTATGAATGCAAGAGTGGAAGAAGCTTCATTACATGCAAAACTTGACTCCACAGCATCCTGAACCCTGTGTTGGTGTGTCTGGTACCATCAAACTAACTTCCCAGGGGAGAGCTGGACCTCTTCCAAGAAAGACTTCAATAACACAGGAAATGGAAGGAAGGATAAGAAATAAAGCAGTGCTAAGACTGTAGAAGATAGATCATCAGATAGTGTAAATGTTGCTGGCACCACAGATAGTAATGAGTCATCAGGACCTTTTCTTCCTCCGGACCCAGCTAGAACAGAATATTGATTGCTTTACAGTAAGTTCTTGTTTACTGCAGGCTGGATTCAGTCACAGAGCTGAATGATAATGTGGAAGGAGTTAGAAGTTTTCTAGAAAAAAAGCACAATTTTTCCCCATAGGCTCAGCCCATAAACTATTTCATTTTGAAGGCCTTAGGAGCTAAGAAGATAATAAAAAAAAAAAGATACAAAAGTCCTTATTTATCATCAACACACTTAATACTGCATGTGGTGTTGAAAAGGACCATAGCTCTTATATGTCATGCAGTTAGTTTAAGGGAAAAAAAGTCTTCCAGATTATCACTACTTTGTTCTTCATTCTTCCTATCCCTACCATCCCAAAAAATTCAGAACAATCACTGAGATTTCCAGTTCTTTTGCCCCTGTGTGCTGTCACAATAACCCATTACTTTAAAAGCTTCAGAGGCTAGTGCTAGAACTTCAGGAGCAGCCCTGCAGACCTGACATTGCATCACACACATCAGAGGGCTCAAAATGCATCAGGCTGAGACACATTTCTTGACAGCATTCACACTCAGTGCTCCTGCTGACAGACCTCTGCATAAAGGAAATGGTCCCAAAACATCCTGGATAGCAGAGCATCATCATCATGGCTAGGCTTCCCCAATGAAGATCTGGNAGATGAGCCATGCTTGGGAACCATAGAAAAGAGTAGAGAGCACAATGGCTCTAGAAACACTGAGCTTTGGACTTTTCTGCAAGTGTTTATTTCACCAGACTCTTTGATAGAGTTTTCCCAAAGCACTCTATGCCTTTGCTAGCCTATTGTCTATCTCTCTGTCAATCTTACCATCCGAGGAGATGAGGCTGCCTAGGTAGCAGAGCATACCCCACCATGTACTACCCAACTGGCTACTCCAGACATATTCCATGCACCTGATAAATGTTTTGCTATTCAACTTACTTATTTCTGTTTTCTCCCTCCTGAATTTTCAGTTGGCTCAGGGCATTTCAAGGTTATCCAGAGTCACCTAAACAAGAAGCTGTGCTTTGCATCAGGAATCTCTGAAGTTCAGCTTCTAACAAAACATATATCTAAGCCAATAAAAAAAATGGGAAGGAAAGTATCTAGAAAGGTCAATAAGCTGCTTTTATGCATCTAGGAGTAGAATATTAACCATGATTATTTTTTTCTTCATGAATTATTAACGTGTGCCACAAAAAATACTATAAGCAGAGGACAAACAGGACATTCTGAGAGAATTTCAGAGTTTAATATTTTCTAAAGATTATCTAGTTTCAACCCTAGTTTCAACCAGTTTCTAGATTCCCTCTTTCCCAGCAGAGGAAATGTAGATGAACTTCAGCACCTGATTTATGCATTTGATTCTCTCTGTGGAGCCAGAAAACAGTAGTCATATGAATCTCTCATGATGAGACAAGAATAAAAAATGTGTTGCCCAATTTCACAGGATTTAAATTTTCAGCTACTATATTTAATTTGAGAAATAAATAGCTTCTACCTAGCTTTCTTATGTTCATAATAGCAACCACAGAAACATCTCACTGTCCTGTCTAGGAAAATTAAATTAAGGCATTTTCAGTTGAAGTTGATGATGCTTACAGTACAGAAATAGACTGTTTCTAGTCAGCAGGATTAAAGCAATGAAAAGCTCAGCAAGAAAGAAGTTGCATTGCACAGTTATCTCTACCTAGGCAGCAGATTGTAATTTACATAAACTAAAGAGAAAATTCTCTTCTCATCCCTGCTTTGCAGGTCAAAGACCCATTTTTAAATTCCCTTATCTTTGCTTTCTTTTCCTTAATTCCCTCACTGCCTCCTCTTATGTGCTTTATTTGAGAATTGAAAAACAGTGAAGTGCAGAAAAACAGGCTTAATGGTTTTATAGTATATTTAGTTGTCTATATAATAGCATATTTTGCAAGTGCAAATTTAACAGAGGGGAGGAAATGCCCTGTAACAGCATTACCCATTGCAAGCCTTGCTCTGGCTTACTGTCTCTGGGTCACTTGAAATCAATTATTTCACTGAAGTGGTTAGTCCTGTAGACCTCACTACCTTCTTTCTTTCTACTCACTCTCTTTACCACCTCCCTTGAACCAACACTACATTTCACCCAGGTGCTGAAAATTAACCTGTGCATGGCAGTTGCAAAAGTAAAGCTTATCTTTGAGCCAGACAAACTTTAGGATCCATTTGAGCCAAAGTGTGGGGTCCAGCTCATTGCCTGGCCATGTGAACACTGGTACCAGTTTGAGGAACAGCACAACTACATCCAGCCACTGACAGACTGGAAGGTGACTGAGGGAAGAGAAACTCACCTCTTCTGACACTAGCCCACCCTTAAATCAGCTTTAAGAGATGACAGAGTAGAACCTTGAGCCAAGCAATGTGAGTGCAGTCATGGATCTTCCCTGTCAAAGCTATGGCTTGCTTGGCTCAAGGTGGTTCAATGTATCTCCATTAGATATACTGGTAGAAGCCTATTTAACCTAAGGTGTTTGAAGGCCCATACTGGAAGTTAGCTTAAAGAAAACAGAAGTTTTATATCAACCTGCACCTCAGGAAGTTTTCCATCATCCTCATATCATCATTGGTGATTCAGAACTTAAATCAGTCCAACAGTTTAATTCCCTAGGCAGCCTCATCTCCTTGGATGGTAAGATTGATGGAGAGATAGACAATAGGCTAGCAATGGCATTGTGATTTCTGAATGCTACCTGGACTGCTACACAATTTTTAAACAGTCCATGCAACTAAAATCCAATGTTAGCTGGGACTTTCTTTGCATATTCAGCTGTGATTGACTCACAGCTCCTGGGAGTCTAGGGAAAAAAACATATGCATGGAAGTTTTCTTAGCTCTACACTTAAAGCTCAGTTACTGACACCTCTGCATGTTTGCATCAGTGTGATTGAAGATGAAGGTGAAAACAACCTTTGTTCTTATGCTAGATCTTGCCACTGTGAAGACACCACATGCTCATTCTGCAGTGAAAAGGACAACTACATGGCACATTTGTAAGTTAAGCTCTGAGCAAAAAGGGTGTTTGATAGAGGTTTATACATAGTTGTAAATTCTGGTTTATCCCTGGTAATTTTGCCTCTGCTTTCAACTAAATAGTAAATCCCAATTGTCTGAATCCAGGACTTGCTGAATGCTATCCCTACTAAGGTTGTTCTTGCTGTCAAGGCAAAAAGCAACTCCTTTATGCTTCACAGGTTAATGCCCCTCAAAGCCTCCTCCCCAAGGCCATTCTGAGGCCCAGATACTGTATTGCTCAAGCTAAGGAAATTTCAACAAGCCACACTTTTAATCAGATGCAAGCTTAGGCAAGATGCTGAGAGCCCTGGTCCCATCCATCCTGAGACAGAAAAACCTGCTCTCTGTGGGGAAGGATAACTGCTCTCAAAGCAAGTCTTAACTTCTTTCTGGCTCCCAGAGAAATGTGGAGCAAAACTTTGATGCTGCCTTCTGCTCTTTTCAATATCCAGAGAGGCTGGTGCCAGCCTAGCTGTGAGCAATGTGCAGATCACCAGCCTTTCCCCATCACACACATGTTTTCCTGGTCAAGAGCTTTGACAAGAGAGCCCTAGGTTTCAAACTGGTGAGTCTCCAGGGTCAGCTTTAGTGTCTTCTAACAATAACAGACTATTAGGTGGAAGGGGTTTGTGTTTTGTTTGTTTTTATTGTTCTTCTTGGTTTTTCCCCCCCCCAATCCATCACTGACTTCCAAAGAGCAGCTAGTATTTCCTGCTGGAGAAAATGTGGCCATTAGGCAGGGAGAAGGTAGAACAGGCTCAGAAAGAGAAAAAAAGATAAGAAACCCAGAAGGCAGGTAGCAGAGATGGAAGTCTAAAGGTCAGAACCACAGGGAGGAAGATATGAAGGCATCTGTTGTGATATTTAACTTTATAACACTATTGGTTGACTGTGTTGATTCATCCAGACACACTGCTATTAAAACCTTTTCCAGTCTTTAGAGATGTCTCCTGCACCATCCTCCAGGGCTTTTTTTGCATTATTCCCTGGCAAAAGCCCTGTAAACACCCTCTTCTTCTTCTTGCCCCAAAACTGGACTCTTCTTTTGGTCTTATCTTTTCTAGGCTGGCCTGAGGCCTTTCAAGCTGCAGTTTGTTGAGGTACAGTTAACAGTCCCTTCCTTTTGGTGTCTGTAGAGGAGAAGCAAACAGCAGCAAAGGCACCCACAAGCACCCAGAAGCAAGGTATCTGCTAGGCTCCATGCTGTAGGCCAGTGAGCTCCTCAAACAAGCCTGGCACACACTCTGTCTCAAAGCTGCTGCAAACTATCTGAAGCCTGAGGTGTTACTGAAAGAAACTGGAGTAATTGCTGTAATTAGCATACAACAAAGATGATGTTAGATGGTTTTGCCATCATCATTCTGAATCTCATGTTCAGCAGAGGATGCAGCAGGACCTCCAACCCCCACTCCAGTCCTCTCCAGGACTTGCAGCCTTTTAGAGGTGTACTTTCATTATAGGTCATACTCAAATATACATATTTTACTTGTATTTCATTTACTGACGTACATGTTACTCTGTATCAGAGACCTGTTTTCTTCAGAACTGATTAGAGCTCTCCCCCATTACTTTTGACATCTGCATTCCTCCCCATTTCTGCTGTTAATGAAGGGGTTGAAATGGCTTAATGGTAAAAATTGATCTCTGTGAGAGACCCAGTAGATATTCCACCACTAAAACAAACAAACAAAAAAATCCCATTACGTTTTGAGACCTACCAGCCAGTTTTTAATCCACTTTGCCTCTTAATCAAAATGACATGCTGTACCCCATCACACACCCTGCAGAGTCTATTACCACAGCCACAGTTAGCTTTTGCAATTAATTCTGTTGTAGTATCAGCAGATAACAAGCTACTTGTCCATAATTGCACTGTGGTCAGCATTAAATATACTGCTTCCATTTAATTTTTTATTCATTGATTCTCACACTGGCTATAGAGTATTTTAGCTGGGATGAGTTTGAGGCTATCAGGCTTACAATTAGATGGACTTTTTTATTTGTCTTGCTTGAGAAGATACGACTGACTACTTGGTTTTTTTTTTCTTTCCATGGGTGCAGCAATAGATGTTTATCCAAGTTATAATGTGACCTTGACTGGACTGTTTTGGGAATCTTTGATGTACAAGGTGAGTGCAGGAGACATCAGCCTTTTTTTTTTTGGCTGGCAAGTTGCTGGGTTCTGGTCCACTGTGCAGCTTCTTCACTTTTCCTGGGCTGAAAATTTTAGAAACTGAACTTTTTGTCCTCCAAGGTTAGACAAGTCTTATCCAGAAAGAAAGGAGTGGAGGGAACCTCAGACCTGGTGCCAGGAGGACAGAAGGAGAATGCATGGAGAGGCTGGAAGGGTGTGGAAAGCATGTGTCCTGGTTTGACCAGAAGCTAAGGTCAAAAGAACAATCTTTTGAGGAAAGGTCTCCAAGACCCCCCTCTCCCCAATAAGATGGGGACAACAGTAAACAAAAACAAAAGAAACTAGNTTCCTTATCAGTTCCTCGGCTCCTCCCGGCAAATTCTTTCGGGAGGGAGAAAGAGTTTAACTACTGAGTCTCTCTTCTTTTAAAGAAACAGTGTCCATATTCAAAAGTTCAAAAAGGGAACATGACGTACACTCTTTTCTTGAATTTTAATCACTCCAGGACAGCATGGCTGGTGGCCCCACAGGGGCAACATTGCTTTGGGGAGCCCTGTGAGGATTCTTGATGTCACACTCATCACTGATGCTTCCCTGAACCTCTGTCCTGTCTGCTTCTGACCTTTGCAGGGAGTTTGTATTTTATCCTCTGCTCTTTTGTGTCCCACCTTAGTTTTTCACTAACTAGTGCTAGAAGAGATAAAAATTACAGCTTGCTGTGCTTCTAATTCTTACTCTGCCTCTACAAAAGAACCTTCCATCTGCTGAAGAGTGGATAGAAACCACAGCTTGCTGTGCTTCTAATTCTCATCCTAGCTCTACAAAAAAGGCCTTCCATCTGCCAAAGAGTTCAAGTGCTACTTAGACTTCCTTAAAAAAACCCAACCTTTCTCTCCCTGAAGGTCATGGAGAGAGGCTGCTGTCTGCTTTGAGATTTGTCTGCTATTGACAACGTTGCTGTTCTATTTTTACCTGTGGTTTCCTCAAAGGGTTTTGATGTGTATCACAACTGCAACAGGCAGGGGATTCTAACAAGATCCTGGAGCCAAGAATAATAGCTTCAGTGAAGCTGCAAACCTCTATTCCCTTCATTACCAGAGCTTGGAGTAGAGCTGAAGCTGGTACAAATCAGGACAGCTGGTGTGTCTTCAATGGACCTGCCCCTGGTGACATCTCTTGTGGGTCTGGCTCTGAAATAAAGGACATGCTGCACAAGCAAATATGAGAGCAATTATTTTTTCTTATTAATCCAAAATGCATGGAGAATGGGGTAGGTCCTTTATATAGAAACCATCAAATCAAATAACTGAGATGAGAAGTATTCCCTTTTGCCCTTCAGAGGCAAGTAGAAAGTAAAGTCAGCTTTCATGAAAACAATTTGGCACTACAACTGGATTTCTTGGGTCCTTGTAGTCATGCCTAAGACCTTGTCCTAGTTTCCTCCTTTTCCCTCTCCACCTGCTCCTTTAGTAGCTGCCTGAGTAGCTGTAAAACAAAGACAGCACTGGAAATCAGATGCAAGGGTTTTTTCTTAAATAAAGCAGCAATTTTAAATCCCCTACATGAATAAATAATCCATATGTTGCCTGAATCTTTTATGACATGAATTCCAAAAAAAAAAAAACCACCAACAACATTAAAAGCTTTCTCTGTTGTTTTGGAACTGGGTCAGAAAATTCATCCAGGGAGTTTTTAATGAGCCAGGCTGTCTCCCAGCTTGGGGTTACTGGTTCAAACATGAATCAGGTTAGTAGGGAGCAGAAATCTGTGCTGCAGCTGAAGAATTTAGACCTACTTCTCACCTCAGACACATTGCCATGAGCAATAGTAGTGGAAATGAGCACAAAAGCCCAGGGAAAAAATGGAAGAAGCACCTGGAATATGACAACTGCTGAATCTTCTTTCTCTCAACAGCTCCCTTTAGACCATGCCCCAGCTTGGACATTGCCTTTCTTAGCTCCTTTCAAAACCTTTTCCACTACCTCCAGCTCTAAAGGGAATATTAACTTCAGTTGGCTCACAGATAATGAAATAACTCCTTTTGTCAAGGGAAATCTTAACACAATTAAATGATCACTTAGCAGAAGTTGGAAATAGAGGTTTTTTTCTGGAGATGTGTATCTTCACTGTTGACAAAATTACCAGGCTTGATATTTTCTTACCAGTACAGAAAACCTAATTTTGATCCTTTATCATTGGTAGGTGTTGTATAGGCTAGATATACCCAAAGTGTTCAGTGCTTTTCCCAATAGTTTTAGGAAGATTTACCCTTCCATGCTTCCTTTCTTCCTCATGCTTACTGTGCCCCTTTTCCTTTTTCAGCACTTCCATTATAATTTCTCTGGTCTCAATTCCCTAGAGAAAACTGTTCTTAGGCTCATCCCTGCCTCTTCCATCAAACTGCCCAAAAGCTTTTTGTAATTCCTAGCTTTTAGACATTGAACATAACCTATCTCACTGCCTCTATTGTTCACCCTCAACATTTTAATCTATCAATGTCCCCAAAGTCTCCTCTTAATGCTCCCACAGCTCTCATGTCCCACATGGATGCAGTCAAGGGAGAGTGCAAAGGATATGGGGATAAGATTTGCTGCCCAAGGCTCTGCAGCAGCATCCCAGAACCTTGGCATCTCATTTCCTTCCTCCTTTTTTTCTGGAATGCTGGCAAGAGCATGCTAGGATCTATGGAGCAGGCAGTGTGTCTGGGTCACATTGGTGCTATATATCTTTTCCTATTTCTCCTCTACTCCAGGCAGATGAGTGTGCTGAGAACAGCAGAAGGGGGAACAGGAACTGCCTGAGGCTCCTTCATCAAACCAAATGGCTTACATGATCTGTGAGTCTTCCCTACATGCTTCCTCCTGCTCCAGCACTTCTGTACCAATGAGAAAAACATTGCCAAAGGGTCAGGTGCAGATGGGGAATGAAGGTCTGTTTTATCCAGTTATGCCTTTTTATTAGGAAGGATCCATAAATAGGTGCAAGATAGCTTTCACACATTAGAGGAAAACAAGCAAGCAATAAACTGCAGCTGCAAAATTGACATTTCCTGTCTATATTCTACAAATTAATAACAACTCTTTTCTTTCAGTGGTGCTACTTCAGTAGTGTAAATCACAGAGGAAGAGCCTTAAGGAAAAAGGTGGAAGGGAAAGAAGGGCATGATGGGAATGCATTTGATTAGATTTGTACTTTGGCGTATTTTTAGACACATGTACAAACATACAGAGAGCAGCTGTACCAGATTCTGTCTGAGAGATGCATGCTACAAAATCCTACACAATTCAATAGTAAAACTTCCAGGCTGTAGTAGACTTGTAGTATTGCTGTCTGCTCCCAGATCTCATTTTCCAGTTGTCCAGTTGCTGGGAAGGAGGAGATCTCCAAAGAAAATAGTCTCTGTCAATTTTAATTACTTCCCTTAGCTGTTTTAGTGGAACTAACAGAAGAGAACCAGTTAGAATAGTGGGACAACCAGTAAAGAACATTTTTTCCCTAGGATGGCAAAAAAGGAAAGGTGTTTTTCAGACATCAGAGCCAGAAGCAGTTGATGCCTGTGGGACCTAACTCAGTCATTAGGAAGCTGTCAAAACAAAGTACTCCATCCCATAGAGGTCATATTCACTCCTTGAAAGTTTGACACCAAGCTTGGGCCTTAGGGTCTTTTACATAAGCCTAAGACCCAAGCAAAACAGGTGCATAATTAAGCTATTTAGCACCTAACTAACAGCCAGTACAAAAAAGGAGAGGGTTGGGTTTCTGCCCTTCCTGAACATTGAGCACCTGAGCCTTGTGGAGATCAGAAGCTCAGCTCTGTTCCTCTAGGATCTATGTGTTCTGCCTCCAATCCCAATTCAAGAGTTCCTGAGTTCCAGGATCCAGCTCCTGAGTCTGAGTCCCAGCTGCTGCTGCTGAAATTCTCCTGCTACAGCATCACTGGTGAGGTAGTTGCCATCAAAGGGGATTTGGGTGTGAGATGGGATTTATGTGTGTATATATATATGTATACAAACACTTCATTTCCTTATTATTATTTGCATTTGCTTAAGTTTCACTTCCAATCCACAAGTCTCTCTTTCTCTGTTAATTTCCCCTTTTTCCTCCCTGGGGTGGGGGAAAAGGTGCTGAAAGAATACCTGTTACTGGATTAGTGGTTGGCTCAGCCCTAGCCCTTGACAGAAGCCAAGGAATGAGACTCTTCACATGTTTGTCAAGTTAAACTGTGGTTATACACTAAATATCCAAACACAGCAGGGGTTTTTTTGATGCATGCTGAAGGGAGGCTGTGAATTGCACTGGAGAAATTGTACTGAATTAATACAAAAGAGAACTAGCAATAAGAGAAGGAAAACACATAGAATAGAAAAGATTTACTGGTTTATTTTATGTGTGTGTTTTGTCAGCTGAAGAGCAAAAATAGATGTATTTAATGAAGGGGGGTTTTTTTGTGACTACTACAGATAATACCAAAATATGCACTCTAAATGGAGTGACCTGTTTGTATTAAGGTATCTGAGTGTCATTTAGAGTGGAGTAGGAGAACCAAATCTCCTTTTTCTCTCAGCTAAACCATACTCAGGCATTTAGGAATATTTGGTTTATCTAGATAAAGAAAAGCCAAGCTTAGGGCTGGCTGGCTGACTCAGAAACAGAAGGAGGGAAGAAGGAAGGAATCAGAAAGACATTGCTAGGATGAGGGCTGGGAAATCTTGATTTTATTCACTTTAGGGAACTTGCTACACTAAAACTGTACTCCAAGAAAAGCAAAACATTGTTTGGACAAGCTCTGGGTATAAATAGATTATTTCTCAAGCTCAGCAAGGAGCATACTTGACTGTTCTCTGCCTGTGAGGGCTCTTTGGCATCAGTATTATTAAACTACTAAACTCAGTATTATTAAAACCCATGGACAAAAAAACCTATGATGGGATGAGGAAGATGCTTAGTAACAATCAAACAGCTGTTTGCAGAGACTTGGACATTATACAAGACTGAAGGAGACTGCCATGGTCACTGAGGTGCAGATTCCAGCAATTGCATCAGGTGATCCTCTTCTTAAAGTGCTTTGTTTTAAGCCTGGTTAGGTTCAGGACTAGTATGCATGTTAGCCATTCCCTGTTTATTGTCTTTCTGTGAGCTCCAGGGATAATTTAAATAAGGACAACCATTTACACAGATGACATTAACTCCTCTGCAAGAGCAAGAATGGAGTGTGACTAGATGATCTCCTGAGGTTCCTTCCAACCCCTAACATTCTGTGATCTGTGCCATCATTTGACATGCTATCATATTTAGTCTAGAAGTGTGTGGCATCAGCTTCATATCTCAAGAGCTGGCATTGGGGAAAAAATCTTCCCCCTCAGGGAGTAATTACCCACAAATGGCCTTTTGGCAACTTCTCTGGCCTGAAATGGTGCAAAAGAGCACATTGCATTAATCTTGTTCCAGGTTACAATTCCTAATTTTTTAGTTCATACTTGCCTTCCTAATAGGGTGAAATCTATTTTTAGGCAGTAAGGATTAGTATTTCAGGTAGGTATTTATTTAATAATAAGGAAGTTGCCTTTTTTCTGGTTTAGGTCTTTGAATGTGTGTGTCACAAACAAGTTTGGGTCATGGTATTTCACTAGGTGCTGTCTCAAAGGTGGAGATATCTCACTGTATTTTGACTTGCCTGAATATTGGTATTTTCAATAGGTCTCAAGGCTTCTTAATGTAGTTTTGAGCCTAGCCACAAATGATGAGCAGAGAACTCCTTTGGCATCTAAGTCCCTCACGAGTGTCTCTGTTTTACCCCTGCACCAATCATACTGATTTAGGGATTTGTCATGAGAGATCAGAGTTCAGGACATCTTTGCATAAAACCCTGCATGGATTTTGTCAGAGTGAGGAGAGTGGAACTGGGTTGTTACTTCAAGGTCTTTGAAGATAGGTGGGTTTTTTGTCTTGCCTTTTTTCCCCCCCCCTCTTTGACCATTAAGCTTATTTCACAGATTACAAAACACAGTCAGACTAGATGTTATTGAGTAAAAAAATCATTTTGACACCAACAGGATTTTTTTTCCCTTGAATCAGTGCCACAGGATTGACTTGCCATTGGGATCTGTGGGAATTCCAGATAGCACACTTATCTGTGTGCTGACAGCTATTTATACTATTTTCTCCTTCTAGAGGATCAGCAGTTTAACTTAGTAGGACATGGGGCTGGATTCTACAAGATGTGTGTAGAGCCAAAGGGTATTTAACCCCCCCCTCCCAAAACAACTTAGCTTCAAAAGCAGTCTCTGTGTCATCCCAACCAGTCATGAGAACAAAGCTGCTCTGCTATATTCTGCACCCATGTTCATTTAGCTTTCTGTGGAAAAGTTGTAGATCTTTCTGGAGCAAAATCCATCACTGCTAGATATCAAATTGTGAACTGAAATGGTTGCAGAGTTTTCTCTCTCAGAATTTGAAAGAAATAGAAGATCACACAGATTTCACCTTCTGCTCTGACAGTGCCTTAAGAAACATTTTTAGGATGAAATATTATATAACAAAACCATTCCTGTCACCTGTCAGTGTAACACCCTCTGTGAGTGACATGCTGCTGACTTCTTTCCCAGAGGGAACCAAGTAGCCTATTTATTTAGACATCTGCTCTATGACTCAATCAGCTCTGTGTTATTCTCTGGACTCTTCATTAGCTCTAATTAGAAAGAAAAGCCTGGAAGAGCAACCTGGCTTTGCTCAGTTAGTTTATTGATTAAAAAATTAAGACAAACACTAATAAAGACAAAACTTTCTGCACTTCATTACTCTTAAGGGACACTGCTCTTTACAACTGTAAACTCAGATCTCTGTTCTAAGATGGTAAATACTCTCCACTCTCTATTAGTTAGGCTACACACACCTGCATTCCCTCTTTGGCACTTTTGCTGACCCACTGCAGCAAGACCAGCTAGGAGAATCTCCATGGCATCAGGCAGAGCTTCACTCCTTGTGCAATCTGACCTAATGCCATAATATAGGGCTTTTAGATAACCATCATCTAGGGGCTGGCAAAGAGAAACCATAAAGAAAAAGATTATTAACCATGTTACAGACCTTTTAAAAAAAAAGCACCAAGCAGAGCTACTCATTTTCTTCAGACCTCAAAGAGGAATCAGTGAAAAGAGGGGGAACACNCATTTTCTTCAGACCTCAAAGAGGAATCAGTGCCTTCCATCTGCCCAAAAGCTTTCTGATGGCTGCTTGCTCTTCTCTATATGGTGGAAGAGGTGACTTCTTATGTACATGCTGTTTAGGGTAGGCATGTGGTGGTTCTGGCAGCAGATGTGTTGTAAAGAGGGGGAACAATTCCAGATGTCATAGAATCCTAGAATGGTTT